>PNEQ01051507.1:50437-110208 GCA_003012365.1 Medauroidea extradentata
CGCCTACCGCCAATCAGCGTAAGGTGGCTGCCCTGCTAGCCGGCAGCCAGGCCAATAGGAAACCTGCCGTAACATGCAGGAGCCAAACAGACACGGGGCTAGTAAGCGACAGCTTTGGGCAGCCAATAAGCGGCGGAGTTCGCCCGTATCAAAAGAGCCGACACATTGTTTCATGTCTGTATTACTATTTAGTCTGTGACACAAGCGCGTGGCAGCAATACCGACGTCATTCGAGCTCGTACATTGTGCCACATCGCTTCTAACTACAATGCGCTGAATTTACGCGCAGTGCTTATGCTATCCGCTGTTTATACGAGGAGTAAAGGTAGGGATCTCACTCCAATTGTTGAATTTTCCGTTTACGAAATTGCTTGTAACATTATTTTCAGTTAAATTACTGTTCTGTATTAATACAGAACCTCGACATTTCACAAAGCCTTCGGATTTAGTCACCAGTAACCTAAGAACGACGAACATCAATTTATGATTTAAAAATAATATATGCAGAAACTACGTCATAATACGTTGCATGGTATTGTTTTATGAGTTTATCGCATGCTAACGTATTTTACAAAGGAACTAAATTATATATTTTCTATGAGTGTTCCTGAACACCCAAAATATGCAAAACCAACAAAAATTTCAACAAAACTTGTGAATTATTGGGACTCTCTTAGTAACAATAAAAAAAATTGTCGGGTTCTTACATTAAGAGTAAGAGCTATTCACCATCTTGCATTATTGTGATTTGTGTCATAACTTTCTTTCTGGGAAAATGTATGCAACTTTAACCTAACTACAGAATAGAATACATCCTGATAGAATTTTAGACATCGTAAATATATTTTTGTTGTTTGTTGTTATAAATCGAATTGTCGTTAGAAAATTGTTAGTACAAAAATTCAAGATAATGACTATTATCTAACTTTTAATCCTTTTATGATAGGAGGCCTTGGCAACAACCCATAAATTATACTAGCAGAAGTACATAAAGGACTATTAAGATTATTGGCTAGTGCCCAATTCATTAGTAATGTTACCCATACGCTACGGTATCTTCCCCCTCCCTGCGCATCATCATATAACATGAGGTACGGCATCCCGGTCTGTACTAAGTCTGCGAAGTAGGCACCTCGGCGAGCGAATATTACTAATAAAGATGGCCCGGCCAAGCTCTGGCAGGCTTTAAATTACGGTGTGTAATATCCTGCTAGCTCCTGCACCCAGCATCTACATGGTGACCCACCCTCTCCCGTTTTCCAGGCGTACCCTGTGTTCATGTACAAGCATGCAGCCTCGGAGGGAGAGAGAGCGAGAGCGAGAGAAAAAACGACATACACACTATCTGTGTCTTTCTAGTTGTCCCCTTCTGTTTCTCTTTGTCTCCCACTGTCCGTCTCTCTTTTTCTCTATCTCCCACTGTCAGTTATTCGCTGTCTGTCTCACTCTTTTTCTAATTCTCTCTTTCTCCGTCTCTCTCCTCTTTATTTACATCTACCTCTATCTGTATCGCTATCTTTCTCTTTCTTTTCTCTATTTCTCTTTCTTTTTTATTTACCTTTACCTCTCTCCTCTCTCTTTCTCTGTGCAGCTTAGCTCTCGCTCTTTATCTCTCTTAGTCTGTCGCTTTCTACATATAACCATAATTGACGGCACTTGAACATATTTTTAAGGAATTATGCATACCTAAAACAAAAATACACGCGATGTCCCACCTTAGATAATGTCATCATAGATTAAGTGAATCCGGCGTCAGCTCTCTCTATTCGCCTGTCGCGCACGTCCAGCCAGAAGAGGGATAAATTGACTGAAAAATATCAGACTTTCAGGGACTTTCACACGTGCCTGAGTAATAGTCAGCTGTAGATACTTTAGTGCTTCCCTTAGCTGCTCTTGAAATATGTTGCAGCGAGTTGTTGTTATTCCTTTTTTTTACGGAACTAGTCAACATTACTATTTCAATATTTTTTTATTTTTTATCGATTAATTTACTATTTACATTAACGTGCATTAGGGGGTTTTGTACTACCATTTTTAAGAACAAGGTTAACGGCAAACGGCTTACATCCTCGTTAAATATAATTTTTCTTCTCTGTAAAAGTAGAAAATCTTACAAGTAAACAAACGTAGGCCTACACTTAAGCGACAGACAAAACGATTGTGAGCCTAGTGTGCAGAATATGGGCAAACCAGTGGAAAAGTGTGGTAGCGATTCAAGGCAAGCGATATTAGACCCGACTGTACACCTTGAATACGGGCGTCGACATGCGTGCAGTAATCAACTAATAACGAGGTTTTTTTTTTTAAAATTACTGAATCCATGTTACCCTGGTAAATTTAGCCTATACCTCGCCTCTTGAAAGCTACTGGTTGGTGATTCACCTACACCTTCCAGGTTAATGGTTTCACAGTTAACAGTTGCGTATTGTCACTGCTAAGTACCGCTTCCTTTGGAACACATCCAGCTTCGCCACTAGGGAAAACTACTTAGAAATATGTTACGTTGAAATGAAAAAGTTTCGTATACTAAATAAAGGGTTTAACGAATTACCTGCAATTTTTCTTTATAGAAACAATAAGTATATATTACAGTTAGGTGCACATTATTGGGCTAAATTTGAACTAGGTGTTACTTAGTATTTATTATATAAAAAGATAATTATTATCTAGCATGTTATATTATAGTTACATATTTCAGAATTGGAGGGTGTTATGCATAAGACAACTATGCACCAATTCTTAATTGTCAGTAATTCATGTTTTTTTTTCCTTCAGAACTGTAAGATTCTTACGAAAAGTATTTTAGTCATATTACGTCAACATTTATAATAACAGAAAATAATATTACAACAATTTTATAAGACTAATTCAAGGAAGAAATATATTTTATACATAACAAACAATTGGCGCATAGTCGGTTTATGCATAACATCATCCAATTACGTTTTAATATTTCGTATACAATGAATGCAATGAAAGATAAGGTAATGAGCGAAGTCCCAGTAAAAACATTTTCAAATATTTCTTACCAGATCTCGAATCGGGTATAGATTAAAGAACATTGAGCATGATTAGTGACACGGGTGACAAAACACGAAGCGAACTGAAAGTTAGCCCTCAGGCGCAGGTTGGCTGAGGACAGAGATGAACTTTCTAGCAGCGAAGGTGCAACGTCCAGTGGAAAGTCTCATCTGCACCGCGATCTGTGACGGCCGGTGTAGAAAGTGACGGATGCGACGAGTCAACCCCCCCTCCCTCAACAACACACACATCTGCACCTGTCTATTTAGACGCAACAAGCAGCGCAAGCGTCGTCCATGGCGACTCAGACATGCGCTGCTTGTTAAACAAAGTTAAATATTTCTGGTAAAAAAATAACTTAACGAGTGGATTCCTGAAGTTACAGATGCTGCGCGTTAAGTTAAACTATTTAGATATCTGTTTCAAAAACACCACTGGGAATACATTTAGTAGTGTGTGTGTATGTATATGTATATATACATATATATGTGTGTGTGTGTTCCGTATGGACTCCCAAAACTGCTGGAACGATTTTGAAGAAATGTTCAGGCAATCTTCAGATTAACCCAGCGGGTGACCCTGTCAAGTTTGGTAGCAATCAGATCAAAACAGCATTTTTTACTTATTTTGACATTTTTGTGTCATATTTCCCTACAAATTAATTAATAATAGCATGTCAATGTATAGACTTCAATTCATGGCTAAAGATAATTAATGCTGCCTGGGTCGCTAGTTAAAAATATAACAACAAAAAGTTATATATTAATTTGAAGTAATTGCAAGGTATTGGAGGTACAGTTTTCTGTGGCATTTGTCGAAATGTGAATTTATAAAGGGTTGAACTTACAATACGGCACGCAGACAACGCGACACACATTGCAGCGTTGTAGCGTAGAAGCAAGAACAACACGAGCAAAGTAAGGTTGCAACGAGGTACGACCAGCTAAAGTTCACATGCCGTCAACAAGGCTCTAGTAGGGTGAGAAAAGGTAAGTTGGCATCACGTCTCGTAGAAGGAAAGGTCATTAGAAGCGGTGACACACAACTTGACACAGTGGCAGAAACTAGGAGAGTTTTCTATTACAGGTTGGAAACATCAATGTTAAAAGTTTGGCACATAGAAAATGTCTGCCACTTGAGCGCTGGCCAATCACGGAGCTTTCGTGAATTTTAAAATTACATGAAGTTGATAATTTGGACGCCAAAACTGGTTCGTTTTTCGCTTTAAGATAAAATTAAATGACTTCTCTCTTTGTCAAGCCCAGTTAAATTATATTGTACTACTGTTTCGTACTTCCGTATTTTATTAGGAAACTAGCGGCATAAATATTCCCTGTGCCAAACTCTCCCATAAGAAAACACATTTTCTTTCTAACCTGTAGTAGAATTAACCTTAGTCATGGTATTTATTAAGGAATCATTTGAGAATTCGCTTGTAGCGATTTCGGGATACCGTGCAAAGAAAACCGAAATCAGGGTGGCCGGAACAGTGAAACGAACACGGGCCCTCGCGAAATCGTGGTCACATGATACCGTAGCCTCACCTCGCTCAGTAGGGTGATAGGGGTGTGGTAGGGCGGGGGGAGTATTTCCTTCTCGAACGCTTCTCTTCTCAACCCCGCGTGACTTTTACTTAAATTCAGACTGGTTGTAACTGCTCAAGGATGCGAACTTATTCTTAAAACTATTAACTATCGTTTTATATGACACTTCAGTTAGCTAAGAAGTTGACTATGTGATTATTTTTATAATATGCCCACTAATGCTTATTAGTTTTACGACATGCATTAATTGTCTTTGTCTCACTTTATGGCTGATAATTTGTCATTACTTTGGCAACGCCAATGTGGCTTGTCTTGTACCAGAAAGACTGAGCATAATCCTCTAGACTAAATGTTCATTTATGCGCGTCATATTCAAAACTATCCCGGGACTCGAAGCACAGGCATTGTTGAACGAAAACAGATTCCTTGCCCACGTATTTATTTACCGCACACGCTCCATTACGCAAAATTAATCCGTTATTCCATTCTAAATAAAAAAAATTGGTAACTTCATTGCAAAAGCTCGTTTGTTTTACTGACAAACTTCACCACTAATATTTAAGAAACGTTAGTCATCCGAATGGGTTATGATGTGTTAAAACAAAACAGAAAAAAAAACATCGAAATGTTCTTAGGATAGTTTTACGTCTCGCTCTGGCGAAATGATCATTCTTATAACATTCCTCTAACACTACATTTCTTGAAATGAATTGCACGTGTTAGCTTTGAAATGTAGCAAGTTAACTAAAACCCTATAATGACCAAGCCTTTAATCTAAACTTTACGAATAAGCCATCTCAACGAAAGAAACACACAACTCCTCTTCGCCAGCCAAAAGACAACGCGTTGCAACCTGTTGGACTCTCCTTCCCGTTTATGACCTTGTAACCGTATATTTCTACACTCTTGACCTTGGAGCAGGCATTGGTTATTTTACTTGTTCTTTTTTGGGCATTCCTTTCTTATGGCGTCACAAGGTATTTTCTGTAAGGTATCGACTTCTGACGCAAATGAATCTTCCGCGCAATCACGATGAAACCACTTTGTGTTCTGGGTCGTTGTGTTACGCACATATGCTGATAAAGGGCATAATTTCCGTTGCGAAAATACAAGGGAAAGTTGTTTCTGCAATACGTTAACAGAGGTAAATAAAGGAAGTACATATTTTAAAAAAATTCGTTGGACAGTGAAACTGTTTGGAAAGGTGCGGTTGCGAATACGGTTGTTTCAATTGTAACACGTCCTTCAAGTAAACATGTGCTGCTATAATATACAAATTGTATGTGTATGCTGACAGCCTGTATCCCTTCACTAATTTGCACACTTAGAAGGTATCAGCTGAGCTGCCGACCACTATTACGTGTAATTGTTTTTTCTTAAACTGTTACGTGATACTCCTAACAAAAAAAAATCGTGTACAAGTAGCCAGTACATTTGCGTATGAACAAAAGTAGTTTTTATATTGTAGAGTACCGTTAGCAAGTTAACGTAGGCGGTTATATTTGAACGATTCTTGCAATGGGGGCAAGTTACACACTAAAGAAGTATTTCGGACATACGCCATTGCAGCAAATAGCGAGTCAGAGAAGACACACAAAAACGTGTCTGTCGGTTTGTGTGTATTCTCCGGTTTTCTGTAACCCACCATTTGCTGCAATGACGTATGTCCAAAAAAACGCCTTTAGTTTGTGAAAGTAGGCTACGGAACATGTTTTTTTTTTTGTCTTAAGGGGCCCGCCTACCTGCCATGAAAGTTGTGATGTACAGTTTCACGAGAATCGTTTTTTCACAGAAAATATTAGTAGTGAGATTGTGTGTTTGACATACAAAAGATATTAAGGTACATCACACTGAGGGCAAATGGTTACAGTTCTATCAGTTTCTTAAGTAATTAGAAAATAGGGCCTTAACATTTCAAATTAGCGCCTCTTCTGGATTGTGTAATGCCATAATTTTTTTTTATTTTTACTTAAAACCATTTAACCTTAGTAGATATATCCTTTATCTTTCGATCCCGTGACTGTTTGTACCTTGTAACAACTGAAAATTTTGAGGAAATCTTGTTCTTGTAATATGTTTCCTGCGCAAATATGCAGCCAGTGTTGTGGAAAATTGAAGGATTCGCGAGGCCGAGCCGAGAGGACAACAGAGAGAGCGAGAGGCAACCTCCTCCACAACAAGGGTTGACCCAATCCCGCTTTTGTGGGGGAAAACTCCACGTCCATGAGGTCGAACGGCCGCTAAGGCGCTATGCAGGCGGGCCCCTTGAATACTGGAAAATAATGTCAATATTTTTTGGTACAGTCGTAGTGCGAAGTGGCCAGGCAGCCAATGACTTTGATCTCGTCTGTGGTAATGCACAGCTCTGTTGCCAGTGTGTTCTGTAGGAAATAAGTAGTTACTAGTAAGGATTATTTCCTTCAACTTCGACGGTTCATATTACAAGTGCTTAGTTTACTACAAACCTTCGTTTTAATTTTGAACAACTTTAATTCTAAATTGTGACTTTACTTGGTATATTGCAAAGGCTGTGAGGTTTGAAATGAAAAATCTGTAGCATGAGGATGAAGTGTATAGTAAATAATACAGAACAGAATGATCATAAAATAATACTCCAACCTTGAATGACTTTAGTACCGAAACCGAAAAAACCCACAACCTTTATTCTTCAGACAAATGTAACGTGGAACAATGAAGTTTCTTCACCACATCTTCATAAATGTTCAATGTGACCACCACAAGCAGCTCGAACCATATTTACGCGATACGTGAACTCGTTCCAAAGACAGTTTTGATAGCGTCCGTAATTCTCGTTTTGAGGTCAGCAATTGTAGCCAGCAATGATGTACGAGGCACAAGATCTTTTACGTACACCTACAGAAAAAAAATCGCATGGGGTAGGGTCCAAGCTTTTGAGGAGGAGGGAGAAGCAACGAAGAAGACAAGTCGCCAGCTGCTCCGCGGCCAATCCAGGGGTGCGACATGGTTTCATTCAGGTATCCGCGAACAAGCAAGGTGCCAATTGGCTGGTGTACCATCCTGCTGGAAAATGAAGTCCCCGCCGCCTCTTCCGAGGAAACAATCACTGTGTTAGCATGTCCAAATAAAAACCGTTACTTTTCCACGGTCCATTTGACTGGTCAACCAAGGTTGTAGGTTGTTTGGTTTTGGTATTATAGACAATCAAAGTTGGGTTGGGTTAGGTTAGGTTAGGTTAGTGATCATTAGAGACGATGACTCATAACTTGGTACAATGACAGGAGATGGAAGAGGAGTCGGCCAGCCCAGCATTCGCCTGGAGCGTTTTCGGGAAACAGTTGAAAACCGAAATCAGGATGGCCGGAGCCGGGGATCGAATCCGGGTCCTCCAGAATGCGAACCCAACGTGTTACTGTTCCGTCACCTCGCTAGATTTTCAAAGTTGGGGTATTATTTTCTGATAACCCTGTACACTCCATTCAACCTATATTTTTATTAGTAGAAAAATGTAAAACGTTAATACTAACAAAGACATGTCGGCGTATGACGATACGGACGTTGAAGGAAACTTTAAAGCGAGACGGAAGAACCAGCGAAAGGGCAATTTCATGGCTGTAATACGACTCTAGTGCGGACGACATAACCCTCCGGTTACTACCAGCGAGAAAGTGGTCATGTGGGCGTCGAAACTACCCAGTAACAAAGAGCACTTCGGCGCAGAAAGTGCCGTTAACAGCTTCCTCCCTTCGCCATGGACCGTTGCTCACTAATATTTTTCTTGCAGTGTGTGTTTATAGAAGCCTGTTGCTTTTCATAGCACTTTCCTTTATACCTTGAGGCTAACCAAAGACGTCCTGAACAAACACTTGAGTCTAATAAAAACGGCGTGCACATTAAGAGGGCCGTCTGCCGGACCGTTGAACTGCAATGCAGCGAGTTAGGAATACGATTATTCGAAAAACTGTTACACATGTTCACGACTTACGTATCTACGAAAAGGAAACACATTTAACATAAAGATTATACAGAACTTCTAAAACAAAGCGCGCATTGGAAATGTTACTTCACGAGATCCTCAAAAACAGCATTTTCACATAGCTGTATGACAAAACCTACAGCTCCCATTCATAGGCAACTAATTGAAGGGTTTACAATCAACTTTGGTTCAGGCTTTCCACCAATAAAATATTAGGGTCACAGCTTGAGTCCCATAGTTTCAGTGGTGCAACAAACACTGCGCGTCAGCAGTTTACCGCTTTGCCTATAAGATCGATGTGGCAATCGGCGCACACCTCAGAGTAGCTCTCATCCTTCGCTTCTGTGGCTCCGACACGCAACACAACATGTAATTCTCGTGTGGGGTATGAACGGCATTGCATCATGTCATCTCTCGCAGAGATTTTCGGATAGGAAAATTATTTTCAAATCAGAACGCAAGAATTATTTTTTAATTTGGTTATTATAGAGGCCTAGGTATTATCATATTAATGTTATAAAAATAGCAGTTTTCCATTTTTGTAGATTTTCTAGTTTCAAGTAGTTTTTATAAAAGCTATTTTTTATTTTTTAAACGCAAGCAAAGCATACAACCGCATAGTGCTACATAAATAAACGCGCGCTTTAAAATATCTACACGACAAAAAAAATGAATAGTTCAGATTTTATTGACGATAGAGTATTCCAGTCGTCCGCTTGACATCGTAACTTTACATGTCCCTTAACTTCTCGTCAACAGCGAGGTCATCAAATACGGTAACACACAACTTGACCCAACGACAGGAACCGGGAAAGGCCTCCGCCATGGGCTTCGTTAAAGAACCATTTCAGCATCAGCCAGGAATGATTTCGGGAAATCTTGGCGAACCGAAACAAGGATGGCTGGAGCCGAGAACTGAACCCGCATCCTCCCGAATGCGAGCCGTTGTTAGTTACCTCACTTCACTCGGTCGGGGAAGTACAAGGAGGGAGGTGTGGGGTCAGCCATTCTTTGCTCGCTGCCTTTCAAATTCGCGCGTAATTTTAACTTTAATTCAAATAGGTTCTGCCTATTCTCCAGTGAAGCCAAATTTATTTTTCAACTATCACTATTGAGACGACAGTTTAGTTTCTAAAAATAACCTGCGGCTGCGGAGTTTGTATGGTCAGACCATTCGCCTCCCACCAAGGTAATCCGGGATCGATTCCCGGCGAAATCGGTTCTCGGATGTGGGAATCGTGCCGGACGATGCAGTTGGTTGGCAGGTTTTCTCAGGGATGTCCCGCTTTCCCCGCCCCAACATTCCGGTGCTGCTCCATATTCACCTCATGTCACCAACCAGCGTTAAAGACCTCGATGTTAGGCGCTAACCAAAATCTCTCACTCACTCTATAAGTAACAATTTAGATAGCAAATGAAGTAGACTGTGTGATTTTTTATATGACAACCACGCTTTTTAATTGGTATAATTAAACTTCATATGTTCATTCAAATTATATAAATTTTCTTCGACACCATGGAATACCGAAATCAGGACGGTTGGAGCCATAAATAAAACCCTTGTTGACTGTAAAAGAATGAATATCTACACATATTTTATGGAAAAGTTAAGTGAAAATATTATAACTGATAATAAGATTGAAGCACTCGCCTTCCACAACAGCTGCCCCAGCACGTTACTCGCTGGGGTAGTTTTGCATGTGTGGAAAATGTGGTGGACGTTGCCAATACGTGTTTTCTTCGTGGAAATCCTGTTTCCCCCGCTTTTGTATTCCACCGTCGCTCCACCTTCGCATCACACCCTACTCGAGAGCACCTAAAAACCTCTACCTTTGGACACGGAATCAACCTCACAGCGTTGTACCTGTAGTTCAGGAACATCCTATATTCACGTTCACTTTACTCAACTTTCGCGTAAGTAGAAAACACCTTGACAAACCATGGATGTTATAGTGGATGGAGTGGCATCCGCTGTACATCGCCAGAGTGGTCATGTGAAGCATGATCTTCGTACTGCGCATGCGCATAGCGCTTTTTTACCGTAAGTCTCCATATTGTGGGTGGCATAAGATCACCAGAAAGCAATGCAATGTAATGTTGTACGACTGTTCGCACTAAAAATGTAAACATGAAATTATTGTTTTACGTAATCAGTAATGAAGAACAGTACCAGGCGGGACAGCACAGTTGTCAAATTCTAAGGATATGACAAGTTACCTCGTACTATATGTATGTACATTACAAACTTGATGAAAGTAAATAAAAGTTTCTTACCTGTGAAAAGTTAATCCTCCGCAACTGCCGTTGTTAGTGCAGCCGAAAGCTGCACAAGCTTTCATCATAATTGTGTATTTAAAGAAAAACTATAACAGTTCAATTCAACTCAATGTTAAGTGTGTACGTTTTTGCCACTATTACGTCGTCTGCTGGATGCTTCACATTTGCTCAAACGCTTTCACTCCATAGACTATTACCTCCATTTGACAAACGCACTTGAACGGACGATGAGTTAATGTCTTCTATTGTGTCATGTTATCTCTGACTATTAATTTCACGGTTCTCTACTCGACGACTGATTCTACGACGTATTTCATTGTATGCTTGCAGCTTACGTGAAGTATCGTAATATGGCACCTCAATTGATTACGTATTACGTACGCGTTAACATGATAAAGTGGTAAGTGATACATGAACACGGTCTAAGAGGAAGAGGTCTTCACACTGCATATCTTCTCCAGCCGAGCGCTAGTAGTAATTTGGTGGTAGATTTGTCTTGTTTACATCTGGCGGAGTTACAATTTTCGCAATTATTTATATAAAATTATGTTAATACGGTAAGCTGATAGAGTAGATATGTGTTTCGTGACCATAAATGAATTGGTATGTGTAAAACTGTTTATACATGTCGCCTGAAAAAAAATTATGTACTATTGTTTTAGTAAACATATTCGAACAAAATCTATTATTTCCTTCCCTACAAAATTTTAGAATCGTTGCAATGTGTGTCTACATGTATAAGATTGAAAAACTAAATTTTATGGTTGAAAAAAAAAATGTGTTCCGATACGAAATTACATTTCAATTTTTTTCCTCTATATACTACACGCAATTCCGGCAACAATTTCACATTTTAAGATAAACAAAATACAAAACAAGACAAATATTCCACTAAATTACCACTATCGCTCGGCGACAAAAAGGGAGTCACATTTAATTCCTCAGTGCCAAGACCTCTAACTTCATAGACCGTGTAAGTGAACGTGAAGTCATCGTAATCCCGGCTTAAGGTGAGTTAAGTGAACTTAAGGTCTCGTCGTCAGCGAGGTCATCAGATATGGTAACACACAACCTAACGGTTAACACGAAAAACCTCCCTGTCGATGGCTAAATACACGCGTAGTTTTCAGAACAAGTTGGCAACTTGTTCAATGCATTAGCCGCCAACCGGCTCCCAGAGAATGCTCGAAAACTGATAGGCAATCGGTAATTATCACTGTCCATTAATCGTGTCGACCAATGGCCACTGAAACATTTACTGTCGAGAGCTACTCGCAAGTGAGTTTTCCCTTCATGTTTGTTTCCATTAAACCGCAGGCATTTCATGCCGTAATGAGGAGATTAGCGCTAATTAACAGATGCAGCGTAAAATCATCCGTGTTTTAATAATACGTATTTTCATACATACGTTGTCTAAATTCACGGCAATTTCTAAAAATTTACACATATGAAATCCAACATAATGTATCTCTACGGCAAAGGTTAAGTTATTAAATTTTGACAACTACCAATATACAATACTTACACTTACTACTCCGCACATAATGGCGTAGTCACAATAGCACGGCGTATGTGCTGCGACAACGAAAATTCTCGTTACTGTGAACACTAGTTCAACTGCCGGGCGACAGATAGTAAAGAAAAAATAATGCAAACACTTCCCTGCCTCAACATACTAACCACTTATACGACAACCACGAATGTTTACAGTATTTAATTTTTTTTTTTTTTCAGTTTATTTGTAATATATTTTAAATACCCACTGGCATTCTCGTATGTGAAAATTATGTCATAATTACACTTTCGATTATACAGGTTTTGATTTACAAATTACACTTTGGATTATAAGGTTATGATTTACAAATAATAACAAACAAAAATCTCCGTAAAAAAACTAAATGCAGTTTACTACCAGCTCACCACTTTCACCAACATTTGGGCACAGCACATAATTCCGTTTTTTCAGCTTCATCACGTACGCGACGCGAATAAACTATAAATTGCTTCTATTCCGAAATCCAGCCGCGAGGGAGAATTTTATTGCACTGACGCTACAAAACTCGAACTTATGCTGTAAATTATTCGCGCCCTTTGCGTCGTGTCTGCCACGACTCATAGAAACGCAGTTTATGATAGGCCTACAATGATCTTATTTTAACCTCACAGGAAACCTATCTTTAACTGCGGAGAACTATCCGAGGGTAGAAAAATTACCAGGCAGGACAGAAACTCCATTACAAAGAATGCCCGGTAAATTGCCCAAAATATTTAGGAAGGTATTATTGCATAAAATTTTGACATCAATGTATCGCAATCTGTAGCATAGCTCATCACATAAGGGAGATGCATTCCCGCAAAGAGACATAACCGTCACTCTTTTTCACAATGTCCAGTTTCCGAACAGCCTGATTATGTACGGAAAATTAGAAGTGATTTATCTTAGTAAGGTTTGCACGCAGCTACATATTTTACTAGCTCATTTAAGTAAATATTGTCGCAGTGAGTTAAATGAAGATTAAATTTACTAAAGGTTAAAAAGAAAATGTTTTCCTTTATGGAAGAGTTTGGCACAGGGAAACATTCTACCGTTAGTTAAGCTGCAATCACTAACGTACCTAATTAAAATACGAAACCGTAGAAAAATTAATTTTAACTGTACGTGGCAAAGAAAGAAGTAATTTAATTTTCATGTAAGAAACAAACTAATTTTGGCTTTAAAATGATCAACCTCATGTAACTTAAAAATCTGGAAAGCTGTATAGACTGGTCAGTTTACAACTCTTAGCTATACCAGCTCTCAAGCGGCAGAAATTTCCCCTGTGCCAAACTTTTAACACTGATCTTTTCAACCCATATAATTAACTACAGTTAAATGTATCATTCTTTGGATTACGGATAACAATGTTGCTACCCGTTTCTCGGTGAAAAAAACACTATTTCAACAGCGATTTTTTACGTGCCAAATTATTCGCGCGTAAAAAAACCCGTAGGCTTACTGATTCACAATTTTTTTTTGTAGATGAGATTCTTGCATATTCCTGATGAAGACCTACAATGAAATGAAGGAATCTATTGAGAGTTTTTTTTTTTTCGATACAGGTACATTAATTGGTTTCTAAGAATCTCGTTACGGATAATCATGCAACCTGTTTCAAATCTTTTTTCTTCACTGCTTTGTTACGGATGCAGAAATTTTTACGCTATCAATTATCTCAGAAGGAGGCGCGAAATCCAAGACAGCCCACAAAAATACATTTTCTCTGTAATAAAAAAGTCATTTGTTCTTACATATCAACTTGTGATATAAAAAAAACAAATACTAAAAACCGGCCATCAGTACAAATTAACAAACTGCCAAAAATATTGCAGAATACAGAGAGTTGCAAACAATATCAATAAACTTGCATCAGAAAAAAACAAAATTAATTTATTTCATTTTTTTTATCTGATGTGCGACAAAACCGGGGAAAAAATACATTTCTGAATTCCTGAATACTGACAACAAAAATCTATTCTATAAAACTAACTAGTTTCCTGACGAGTATTCTTCTGAAAATAAATTTAATTAAGAGGTATAAACTACAGAAAAATCTTAACTTCGAAAGCTTTTGAATAAATTCACACATATCAATTTAAAATTGAATTTAAATGTATTGCATAAATTGTATCACAAACACTAGAATATATATAATTATTTCAAAGATGAAATTTATGTTTCCAATAATTTTTACTCATACAGTCATTACACATTTCGACAGTGTCAAAAGTGTCTGCAAGTGAGCAAGCTAAGTTATCACTGACGAGTAAATTGACGAGGCGTTTCCTGCAACAGACCACAGCAGATTACCTCCAAGTTCTCGATCGTCCTGCCATTGATTCCGTCTGTAACGCTCTCGCCCAAGAGACGTTGGCCTAGTGACCCGCCTGCCTACCAGACGATTAAATCCACTTTCTTGTGGCTGAAAGCGAAAATTAAACACATACTTTCATCCCTGAGCTTAATTAAACAACCTGCACATTTCATATTGAATTATTTAATCTGAGTTTTTCCTTCAAATGGCTACTGTTGACAAATGAAGCCATCCTTGAAATGCAAGATAAAATAAAAAATGATGAAACTCTGACAGGGGCAAGTTAAGTTTGCGTACTCTTTTATGTTCAGCTGACACCCTTGAAAACTATCCTTCACAAGGCTGTATGTCTGACAAAAAAAAGTCCCTCTATGTAAATATGATTCCTGTCATTGGTACGGATTCCAGTCATCAATGCATGTGACTTTTTGGGAAGTCGCGTACACGCGAAATTATATCTGGTTAAGAATTTTCAGATTCTGGAGTGTGTTCGTACCGTAAATATCTCTGCAGTAATGATAACTATCAGGAATCTGGCAAATATTATTTCATGCCGCCCAACAGCCGGAATACATTAATTAAATGATATATATATAACCAATACGTACTATAATATATTCTTTTAAAATAACACACTCAGAAACAATTACATAATATACATGTAGGCTTCAACTCTTTACTATACATTTTGTAGCAAGACAAAGTAGCAGGCAAGCTAGCTACAAAATACAAACGCAAATCTGCAAACAAAAAACAATTTAAAAACAGCAGAATAAAACTAAATTAACAAGAAAAAATTTCCTTGAACTATAGGTTACAATAAACATAATATTTTGCAAATTAATGCTTAATTGAATGTTTTAAAAAATAGGTAATATGACCGTTTTATGTACGCTTAAATTCCTACATTAGGCCTATATCAAGTTTTTTTATTATGTGCAATACGGTGGCTCAAATTTGTCACCCTAAGTTAAGACGGTCAATCCAGTAAAAAATGGTTCAGCAAATGCTACTAAAATATAGTGCGTCACGAATAAAACGCGTAATTTGCGTAAATTCTGTATTTTGATCTGAAAATTTATTCACTGCTTAAAAAGAATTCTTTAAAAAAAACTATTTATTATTGAAAGAAAATTACAATATCATAACATGCATACATTCATCGTCCGTAACCACATTGCCTCTTTCTTTCCGACACCCAGGGAGCATATACTAAGAGAATCCTAACTCCTATGTTAAACAACGAGAACCTTACTTTCGCTGAAGATGGCCGAAGTAGGCTACAATTCCCACTTCAGTAATACCAACATCAGAACACGCATCACATGAATGACGGAGAGAAACGTTTCAGAATTGAATGTTCATAAAATAATGTAATTTTCATTAGGAATTACATTTAACTTTTGAACATAATTAATAAAACTATTTCTTAATGACACGTGTTATTAGAGTCGCACAAATTTATTTCGTTGTTAATTTATTGTAACGTTTATATTTCGGTGATAAGTTGTCCGACGGAGGAGGGAAACTTCGTAAATCTTCGGGGAAGGGCATTCAAGTGGGGGAAAAACAGTAATTTTAAATTTGTATGAAATACTGTTAGTTTAGTGGACGTCACTTGCGAGTATGTTTTCCCCTATTCCATTTACGAGGGCGTGCCGACATCCTACTGGGGGAGAAAAAATATGGAACTCCTTTAATAAGCAGCTGTGAGGTAGTTTTCGTGCGGCATTTGTTAAATCAAACATTTAATTTAGCCAGGAAAGCCACAGCTGAAAACATAAAACGGCACGCGGATCGTAGGTTGGCCACCTACTATAACTATTCCTCGTGGGCGCGGGGGTGTTTTATCACCTCGCGCTGTTCAAAGCCGCTCAAACACGCACTGCGAGGAACAACCCGGCACTGGATAATGAAGTGCCCGGCTTGCTGCGCTCAACGGTCCGTTCTGTCGTGGGCGGACGCCATTTTATTGCGCTAGCGCCGGCCACGTGAAACTAATGGTGAACTCCTCCCGGGAACATAATTGGCGGTAATCAAATCTCCGGGTCGCTACGAATGCTCTCCATGCCATAACGTCGCGGATGAATGGGGGTTTTAACGTCTCCATTATTTCTGTGCAAGTGAAACTTTCGTACCATCACGAACACTGTAAAAAAAAAAAAAAACTACCTGAACAAGAAGTTTCTAACCCATGCTAAATGTGATGGATTATGGCGGGAAAACTTGACTGTTTGCTTGGTTTCAGCCCACGTTCAGCTTACCAGAAGATTACTGGCTTTACCTTGTACGTGCAGTTGTTACCCTTTTTGAATAAGCCAATAAGAATCCCGCTATTGTAATATTTGATGCCTGTTTTTTGGTCTGCAGACAGCTAAAATGCGTCAGAAGTACATCAGCCAATCATACATGCTGCAAAGAACTACATCGCTTTCAAGGGTATGTCGGCACAAAACATTTTCGCGATACACAAAATATGGGTAGATATGATGGTATATCTCGAAAATTTACGATTTGTGGACGCGCGTTTACTGGTCTCTGAGAAAAATGTAACTCCGAACACGCTGCACGCAGATCGAGCACCATCTAGGCGGTCGCCTTAAGGGGGATGTCACACAAGGTTGTTATTATTTTAATAATTTTTTTATATTTGTACGAGATATTGTTTGTTTTGTAGACATATATTGTGACTATTTCTCACAATAATAAAAATTTTCTAGCTTTCATAGTTTTTGTATAATGGCAAGTAAAAACCAAAATTTGAATAAAACGGTTTTATACAAGAAACGAAAACCAGTTGACTTACAGAAATGAAATAATTCCCGCTGAAGAACAGTGTTGAGGGCTACAACTGGACATGTATAAAAGATTGCATTGAATTTTTTTTGTATTAAAAAATGCAGAAAGTTGACATTTTTAAATTTTAAATTCAGTCATTTATTTTTTAAGGAAAATATACACAATGCGGTCCTTTATTCATGTTTAGACGTAGCCTGCGACACTGGTCTTCAGTGGGATTTTTTTTCAATTATGTATGACTGTTGGTTTATGTTTCTTGTATAAAACCGTTTCGAGCAAATTTGGGCTTTGACATGCCACTATGCAAAAAATATAAAAGTTAGAAAATTTTCATTCCTGTAAAAAAATAGTCACAATGAATGCCTATAAAACAAACAAAATCTCGCACAAATACAAATATTATTAAAACAATAATAGTTTTACAGGGGGACGGCCCCCCCCCCCCAATTAAAACCAGCCAATCACTGACCACGAATACGAACTGCAAGTACGCAAGTAAGGCACTGAAACAAAGTGGTGCGAACATCTTTCCGCGAAAACTTCCTGTCCCTATACATCGGTGTTGTAGATTATCAAATAATTATGTACAGTAGCCTACAAGGTCGCTAACTCCGTCCCTCCTCCCGAATTCTCTGTCTATCTGCTCCATCCTGCGCCAAGAAAAGCATTTCGCCCCAAGCCGTTAGGTCCGCGATTAATTTTACTCCCTTGTAAATCATACCTTGAAAACCTGTTAAAATATTCATACTAGCGAAATTTGATCGAAGGCCAATTCCATTCCTTGAATTCCCCGCCCCATAAAGGCAACTCAACAGACTCCGAAGAAGGAAAACAATCTCATTACAGAAGCGGGAGCGCTGTGTGTGCTCAAACACGGGGCGAGATGCAATTGGTCGGTCAGATTATTTGCTGGGCGAAAACTCCAAGTTGCCAAAGGTTTGATTTCACAAGTGGTTAGCCCTTGCCGGTAATAGAATTTCGGAGATAGCTGGCAACATTCATTGTACTCAATCAAGTTCAATAATATAATATGCCAGATAAAAAAAAATTAACTGGTGGACATATTTTCCATATGGAAATCGATATAAATATATCTAAATCCTACCGGTAACTCAAAAGAAGAATTATAAATACCAGCATCAAAGTTTCGCCTTTATATATATATATATATATATATATATATATATATATATATATATATAAATATAACGTTTCCCGCTTTGTGCCGCACGGCAACTTCTTAAAGGAAGTTACCACTAAGCAGTATAGGCCTATCAGTAACATAGTGACGCAACAACCAATGGCTCTCTTAGAGGGTTTCCTGTTTCTGTGCTGCATTTTATAGTAAGCGTTATTTTTGTGTTGTCTTACGACTGTATGCTTTTATTAAACTTCAATTTAAAACAATGCAGCCAACTTTACTTTTTTTGCGACTTAGTTCATTGTTGTGCACGTGAGAACAGATGTAATTTTTTCATTTCAATTGGAAAATCGGCGGTAGTACAGAGAAGTATATAAGCGGCTCGGGATAAAGTGAACACTCAAAAAAAGCCCTGCTAAAGTTCTATTTTTAGCCAGTTCGTATATTTCCGCGCGTAACAGCGGAACCAGAGAAATACTGTGACGCGCCCATATGGTCGCCACCCGATATATTATATCTAATACTCATCAGTGTCAACCAACTATCATAAATCCATATGTATTAATAACGATGTGTCTTGCGACCACTCGGTCTCCTTGCCATTATATCAGGATCACATTGAAAAAGTTTTCATTAAGGTACTATTACTGTATTAAGTTTAATACAGAAAACAGGAAATTGTATATACTGTGTCTTTGTGAAAACGCCTCACCCCCCACCCACGCTAAAGCCACCCTCCTAGCTGCTGAACAGGAGGGGGGAGGGGATCCAGCCAATGGTTTTGCAAGTTGTAATTGTATTGTAATCATTTAGTAACTAAGAAATCATAAATGTTAACAAGTAAGGAACTGCTTTATGTAAATGGATATAGATAGCAAAGAGAAATTAAGGAACTATTTAATAAATACGGTTCTAGTTGGAATTGTTGTCCTCGAGAGGCGGAGCCATCGGTTGAAAGCTGGTTTCAGATTGGTCCAAATCGAACCGGAGCCTGAAGGTAAAGTGACGGGAAGGGGGGGGGGGGGGGCTTGGCGCGAATCAAGAGAGAAGCGAAGCCACGGTAAGTGCTGGGACAGACGCCGTTGGGCCACGAAAGACGGCGCACCGGGGAGCTGCCGCCGGGCGTTGGAGTTAGGCGTCGTGACGTCTTATGGCGCCTCTGCACTATCGCCGAGCGAATCGCCGAACGATTCGCCTAATGTTTTGGCAAATCATTTGTGGACGAATGTATGCATTTACACATTCGCCGAACGTATCGACGAATGTTTTGGCGAATCATTTTTGGACGAATGTACGCGTCTACACATTCGCCGAATGTGTCGACGAATATGAATGCTGACGTCAAAATGAAAGACACGTAAAAATAATATAAAGTCAGTTCATTACTCCACTCTGTCATTTTCGCTAATGTACAGACGATTAGCATTAGATCACAGCTCGCGTGCTTCTCGTTCGACAGTAAACAAACAACTATACTATGTTCGGCGAATGTGTCGAAGGACGCACTCGTGTTCGGGACAGGCGTCCTGTGATGCGTGCACAAAAAAACCTACTCCATACGGATCGCCACTCGGCATTCGACGTGAATGGCAAACATTCGCCGTGGGAGCACGAACAATAGACGAATGACTGCCTACACATTCGCGTTCGGGAACATTCGGCGAATGTTCGGCAACGTGTAGAGGCGGCATTAGAGTGAGAGACATTGTCGACGAGCCGCGAAAGACGTCGGTGAGCCACGAAAGACGGCGCACCGGGATGCTGCCAGACGCCCCTGGGCGTCGGGACGCCGTAGTGGAGATAGATGCCGTCGAGCCGCGAGTGAGATTAAGATTTCGTTGAGCCGTGGAGTACTGTGGGCCGAGGTGCCATCATCGTCGTCGTTGTTTTGGGCGTCGGGATGCCATTGATTAAGATATCGTCATGTCAGGAAGTACGTCGGGCCGAGACACCTACGATTGGTAATTGCAGAGACATAATAAGACGAGGCAGTTTATATTCTAAGTAGTCGTCGGGGTCTCCGGGCACGCGACTGTTATCCTTAAGAGCCGTACCGACAATTCTGCAATTGTAACGGTCCGCCCCGAGAGGACAGCAACGACGTGCTACCCGGGAAAAAGACTTGCAAACTTTTCATTACAGTACCCTAGTGCCCAGAACTTTAACCCATCAATCAAGAGTCAGACAACCGCAGAAATTGAATACGTTTCAATTAAACACAAGAGATCGTCGTAATATCTACCCTATCTGGACACGGGACTTGATGTTTACGCGTGTAAGATAAAATGTGCAGCCAGCATGAATCGATACAGTTTGATAAGAAGAAACAAGAAACACCTATGTGTTTCATTTACGCAACCAGCCTCCAACATAATTACATGGTCGCTGCTCAGTACAGCTCAGACACGTGCATACTAAGTAAATGTACCACACTGCGTTATTCCAAGTGACTGTACCTTGCAATACAAGTCGGATGAAATTTCTTGCAATCAGGCTTCTGTAACTGTGCAAAAATGTGTTGAAATTTGCGACAGAAGGTGACCCAACACGGCGAGAATTTTCGCGTATTTGAATTACGTAACACTAACAGACACATAAAACATTCATTGTAAGGAAAAAAAAACTTGTGGTACAAAATACTATTATTTTTCAATCAATGATATTTCATAGCACTCACGTGTCGCTTCGCATACAAACTTAAGGAAAACATTTTTGCGTCTCACATACGAACTATCTTAGCAAAGGAACTACAGGCCTGCAATACTGCCAGTTGCGAGTGTTGCTTACCTATCGGATATCAAGGTGCTTAAAATTTCGAAGTAAACATAAATATTATGGGATACGTTAGGGGGCTCACGGCACTAAAATATGGTGAGGTGAATTTTTAGTTAACAGTGAAACTAACTATTCGTCGTTAGACGGCCAAATTAGAAGCTGTGTCGCAATAACGGTGACAAATTTGTCGAGTTAACATGCCTGAAGTCAGTTACGCTATATTCAGAAACCCACGCGTTCCAATAATAATAATAATAATAATAATAATAATAATAATAATAATAATAATAATTCTTGTAGCATCTGAAAACAGGCATGTTTGGTTTTTTCTATCCAACATCACAAATATCCTGCCCAAAGAGATATACTGCCCGAAAAACATGACCACCGAAAAATCTATCCTGCCTAAAAACGTGCCCACTCCAAAAACGTGCTCGTTCCAGAAGCGTGCCCATTCCAGAGGCGTACCCATTCCAAAGATACGTCCAATCCAAAGATGAATTATGCCCAAATACTATCTTGTTCACATAAATATCTTGTTCACATAAATATCTTGTTCACAGAAATATCTTAACCACAGATATATCATCCCTAAATGAAATAGCCTGACCAAAAAAGTATCCTGACCAAAGAAATCCTATCCAAAAGAAATATCCTACCCAAAAGAAACAACCTATCCAAAGGAAATATCCTATCCAAAAGAAATATACTTTAAAAAAGAAATATCCTATCCAAAAGAAATATCCTATCCAAAAGAAATATTCTATCCAAAAGAAATGTCCTATCCAAAAGAAATATCATATACAAAAGAAATATCCTTATACTATCCAGAAGAAATATCCTATGCAAAAGAAATATCCTATCCAAAAGAAATATTCTATCCAAAAGAAATGTCCTATCCAAAAGAAATATCCTTATCTTATCCAAAAGAAATATCCTATGCAAAAGAAATGTCCTATCCAAAAGAAATGTCCTATCCAAAAGAAATATCCTATCCAAAAATATTTGGATACAACATATCCTGTCAAAAAAATCTTCACCTGAAAATATAATTTCGTAATAAATAACTGCACGCTAGGAGCGTACTCTCTTGCGACGAACCTGAGCCAAAGTTTGTCCATGGAACTGGAGTTCATCTTGAAGTGCACGGTTAACCAGCGTCCTTCAACTAGATGTGCGCTCTCAGGGCGGATGTCAAGGTCTCAATCACCACAGATTCCCTCTCGATATTTCCTGTCCGCGCACGCGATAGACGTGACCTTTCAACAACATGATAGCGACCCAAGGCGTTTAAAGTTCAACCTTGAGAAGCACTTGGTTCCTCCTTGTGAACTAGCATATATGAACACTCTGTGCCTGTTGTGCCCTTCATACTTTGGAGGCAGCGCTAACGTTGGCAATATAGACTGATATAAAGTCTCGTAACAAGTAACAACGTTATGAAAAAAAAACTGACTTCCAACGCTATGTACTACGTGTATTAGCCATCGTCCAGGCTGTAAAGTAAACAATTGAGCCCATCATTCGAAAAGTTTACGTAACCTACAAATATGTACTAAACTCATTAAAAAAAACTTTAAAAAAATAACAGCCTACTGACAAAGAGCCATACGCACTAAATAACACACATACTTTTTTTTATTTCTCAATAGAATATTTAACACATAAACTTATTTTAAACGGAACTTCATACACAGATAGTTTAGTTATTCTGGTATTGAGATTATTTTTTAAACGGAAATTGTTTACTGGTCTACGCTAAACACAGCCTTGCGACATTTAACAGCCGTACCGATACGTTTTAAGGTTATCTGTAAAACATATTCCATGTACTCGGTCTAAATTGCCTGGGACTCGCGTTGTAATGCGGAGTGTTTGAAATAAACGATTTTTTTTAAGAAACTACTAAACGCGTCCCGAATATGTTTACCTACGAAAAGAAAACATATTCCAGAAGACGACGGATACGTACTTTTTACGTATAAAAAACGCATGATATAAATAATGTTTTAGGAACCCTACAATTTAGTCCAAAAATACTTTTCCAAGGTGCTGCAACCCAAAATAAAAAAAATACGAACATAAGACACTACGGTGTCAGCCTTAAACGACCACACTAGGCTTTATACAATTTATACCACTGAAATTTTCTAGTTACCGCTTAAAATCTCGTGTTAAATGCAGCAACTCACAGCAAAATTTTTTCACAACAAATAATTCATTCCTTTTGAATTATTAGTAGCAGAAGTTAATTTTGAGGACATTTGGAGACCATGAAATGTTTCTGCGCATCCTATACTATTTTTGTAAACTGGCACATGCCATAATGTCGCTTCATTCCGTAAGTACTGATAGTAAAAACAGTAATAAGATGATGCACCGCGAACATTGTTGTCATAGTGTACTTGCGTAATTACGATAGTGGAAACAAATTGTTTGAGAATGATGAAATATTTCCTTAGCTGTCACCATTTTAATACACTCCACATATAATAGTTTCCGAGGAAATAGAACACACGTGAAGGCATTGGGGATATACTCCTAGTTAAAGTAGTAATCTCCACTTGAGTAATGTAGTGTAGTAAATCATTAAGGGTTACTGGAGTAATCAGTACTTTTTGTTACTTCTTCATTACCACCCTTATTAACACATTACACTGTCAAACGCAAGCAAACGTAAAACGACAGGCGACGCGATTCAGCTGAAGTTACAGACGAGATAGTTACGCTCTTAGTCAATCTCGTTCTTACGTAAAAAAAAAGTGCAAGGTAAACGCAAACAGTAGCCCTAATTGATCAAAAAACTGTCATAAAAAGGACGTGCATGCTTACCACGGAAATGTTTAAGGGGCAATGACTCCGTACATGTTGGATCAACCAGCGATTCTCCAAGTCATGTGTAAAGGTGCTGCGTTCCTCAGAGCTATGGTACATCAAGGATAGGGTTTTACACGTTAAATTATATTCGGTGTGGCTCAGTCACGTTTTGCGATATCGCTTCCGGACGAAAACAATTTTCTGCATTGAGAAAAGGAAAAAATATATAAATGAATAAAATTGCTGGGAAAAAATTGTGGATAGCAGTTTTCGAGTGTTACCAATGCGTAAAAATGCTTCTTTGCTCACAGTTTTCAGGGTATTGAAAAAACTACCTAAAAGATTCTTATGTGCGTGGCACTGAGATAAATAATAAAGTCAGTGATGGCATATATGTAGCTTCAACACGTACTGAGCCACATCGAATCTGATTTAACAAGTAAAATCCCATGCTGTCTTCCGCCGTGACTGCGAGGCAGGCAGTCTTTAAGTGGGAGAGAAAGATGCTAACTTTAATTTATCGACTTTATGCAATAACTTGTTTTAAAATATTTTTGATAACTGTGGCAATGTGGAGGCATTGAAGATATTTGTGATGAATTTTGGAGATTAAAATAGTGTTACGTGTTTCACCTGATATTGGACTTGTAACCACTCTTGAAAGTTAACCTATAACTTCCCTGTAATAATTCTGCATAGCGAATTACTGAAAGATTTCATAATTTTATGCCATGCAGTTTATTAGGAATACATCCTATGATTTGTTAACGAGAATATTTTAATAATTAAAATTCAATAAGTGTTATGGCTCGATAACTGGAAAATAAAGGAAATTAGTAGGTTTTTGTTATTACCATGTTCCTGTAACTTACAAATTTTTACTTTGTCATGTTACTATGGGAAAACTATGAAAGTAAAAAGATTTGCACAAGTGCAAAATACAATCACAAGTCACGTCTATAAAGCGATCACTATGCAGTGCAAATATAAAATTATAAATTTTAGCCATGTGAATGCCCTTAAGGTGCTTCCATACATAGGCTGCATTTGTGTGTGGGGCCAGTATCTATAGAGCGCTAAAGGTTCCGATGACCTTTACGCGCAAACAACTCAATATTAGAATTTTTTTCCCTATGGGACGTTTAAGTGGTGACCACAAATTTATTTTAGTTACATCAAGAGGTTTTTTGAAACCGGTTCGTGTCTTCCCACATACGGCAGTTTGAAAAAAAAAAATTAAGTTTTTTTAAAACCATTTCGAGGTGCCAAAAATCGTGTACAAGTACGTAATAAGCTCGCTGCATTTTTAAACCTGTAACTATATAGTTTGAAGTACACAATGTGTTCCTTTCGTAGATAATACAAAAGTAATGCATGTTGAAAATATTCGTATTAAATAGCAATTACGTAGAAAATACTTCTTTCTGTTCTTTATTAAACCTCAATTTCCTTGTTTTGTTTTAACATTTCTAGTGATTATTCCATACATCAAGTCGTAGATACATAATACAATATAAACTCGAGGGGAAATTTTGTATTTTTGACTACGGTGATAAGATTATGCTAGAAGAGTTAGTCTCTGTGACAGAATATTATTTGCTGACAAAACGTGTCAAATCTTACTATAACGACTCTCAAAACTGTCCAGATATTAAGAACCGTTTCTCGCTTTAATTTACGTACCATGACTAGAGATGGTGAAAATTCACGAGAATCTTTCTGCCAGCGTATTTTCCCAACCAGCGTAGGGTCCTGAGCTTTGTATGATTGGAAGACAGTTACGATGGCGCGGTTTAGATGTAAACAGATGAGTCGCTGACGTTCAGTCGTATCTCACCAGAATTACCATTGGCCCAGTGAAACAGAGACTCACCAGTAACAAAAGAAAATATCAGAAGTTAAAAGTCCTCCCTAATAGGCTGCGCTTGTGTATATGTGAGGCAGGAGCGGTAAGAGCGCTGTTGACTGGCTCAAATATAGCATTATCGCCTCTCCGCGCAAGCCACTCAGCTGGCGTGGAGTGCTTTACTATTATCCTTGTTCCTAAGGGACTTTAAACGATGACCACATTATTCTATCTGTGGACAGCATAGTTCAAAGTCTAACACTTGTTTCTATAGTTGTGTTTTTAGAATCCGGTTGTTATTTTTTCAGATACGGCGGTCTGTACAAGTCATTTTTGGCCAGTTTGAGAGGCCCGAAAATTATGTTTCTAACAAACGTGCCGAAATTTTAAAACTATAGCGACATGGTTTGAAGTGCGTGTTCTTTTGGTAGATATACAAATATAGTGCACATTAAATAGTTTCGTCAATAATAAAATAGCCATAACTAGCTGGACACATTTGAAGCACAGGTGGGAAAGCCTGATAATGCATTACATTGGAGTCTAGCAATCAGTAAACTTTTCCGTCGATAAATCACAGAAGATATCGAGGGAAGTTTCCACACAAGATCACGCTGGGGGAGGGGGGGGGGAGAAAGTTAGAGACAGTTCCGCTAGACGGCAGCATGCGCGGAGCAAGGCAAAGAGATGCTGGTTACAGGTATCAACAACATCCCAGCCGGCACTCGCGTCCTTGAGGCGACCTTGGCGACCCACCACTCTCGGTGCCGCATCCCCACCGTCGCGCCGCCACTTCGGACGCGCGAGTTCGTGACCGTGCCGCCCCCCGGCTGTGAGTCACGTTACTTCCAGTCGCTCCAGTGGGGCGTGGTACACCATTGCGCGCATTTATAAATACAACGCACATGCGCGTTTTTCGCGGAAAATAACACGAGCCCTACAATCGCATCGCATCAAGTCGTAGGCTGCGCGGAAAACAGAAAACTATACACGGTTAGGCCTACTCCAGTGACCACTAAACCTATATACATTTACGTGGCCTGACAACAAATTTGATATAGGCTATTCACGCTAAAGTGAGCACTGGTTAAATTTTTCTTTCAGCCAATTTGCAATCATCTTTAATATTTTTGACCTGAAAACTTTCCTGGAAAAAAAAAGTAAACATTCCCCCCAGACTGAAAACTAAACATGTTTGGCCCAAATAAAATACAGTTTTTGGATATTAAAAGTGTTGGGGAGTGTTCAGTTTAAAATGAACAGACTATAGTAGTAGTTGCATTCATGAGGTGTTTGTGAGGACTTTAGAAATTCACTCACACTTCGAGTACGCCGGCTCGTGGACATGTGTTTTATGTGATATCGTAATTACTAAGCAAGGAAGTGAATGAAAATAAAGATATATTTTATGTCTTGAAGTAGGCCTACCTATATAACTGATTTAATCAATCATAAATATCCTATAGTAAAGGGATGTTTTGTATTGAATTGAAACAATTTCGGTATAAATAGAGCCCACGATCTTTGGTGAAAAGAATTCTGCAACATTTTGTTTCAATATCTTACGTGCACATCTGTAGATCTGCTTCATGGTTATTGGCAGAATGTATAATTACACAGACATGGCTCATTTGACTGTACCAACAGGAACAAGGTTACTGCGATACCACAAGTCTGTGACTTGCGGGTAGAACCCTAGACGCTGAGGGTTAAAAACAGCTAATCACTGACCATGAAGCCGGGCTGCATATGTGCACATAAGGCATTGAAACAAACTGTTGCAGAATTCTTTTCGCCAAAAATCGTGGGCTCTAGGTAAAAACATTGTTTCACTCTAGGCTACTGATTGGTCAAATCAGTTACATAGGCATTTCAAGTCATAAAGTAAAGCTTTAATTTTCATTATCTTCCTAACTTATGACATCACATAAAATACATGTTCACAAGTTGGCGTTCTGAAATCGCATATGAACTTACACTTCCTCACAAACGTCTCATGAACGCAGTTGAAACAACCTATGTTGTTGTCAGGACATGTAACTTCGTGCACGCAACCACGATGGTCACTTAAAAAGGCACCATGGATGTGTAGAGAAACAATTTTTCTGTTTTCCAAGCACCAGTGCCCTGAAGAGAACCTCCTACCTGCGCGTCAGAGGTTCTGAAACGAGGGAACTATAAGAACGACCTTCAAGCGCGCATCAAATGCGACATCGCCCCAACAAGCCAAGCACCGAATTAGCGAGCAAGATTCCCGCCGTTCCATTTTTACTGCGAGACTTGAAGCTGTGGCCATATGATTTTATTGGTGGAAAGTCTGTAGGAAACTACAGTTCAAGTCAGTTTTCGCTTCTATCCAGTTCGTACGTATACACTTAAGTCCGGCAGCCTGACAAGGCCGTTTGTAGGTACGTTTGAGGACTTAGAAACTGTGTTTTTAACGAGCTCGGTGTCTTAACAATGACATTTCGTACTTGTCTCATGCGTGTTTTCTTTTCGTGCATTGTCACAATAGGCGCATGTGGAAGTGTTTCGTAAAAAATATTTTTTCCCGTACATTCCTTGTAAAAAAATGCAATGAAAGTTTTTGTGTGGCGCCAATTTTAAGGGAGAAATTTGCGACTGAAAATTGATATTGAAAACCAATATTTGTAATAATAACAATCAATAAGGATGAATAAATAAATACTTTAGTGATGCGATTTAACAATAACATCTGCGAAAAATAGTTTCGAATAAAATTCATCTTCCGTAGACAAAGGGGTTGGCCAAGCGTTTTTTTTTTTTTTGCATAGGAAGTGATCAAAAAGTAGTAAAACTACAGAAATCGTGATGTATGGATTCCAAAAAGTGAATGAAACACTACGTTATGTCATTTTAACCCAAAAAACGTGTAACAATCTCCCCAGTCCCTCATTTATTAGGAAAGCCATAAATCGAAGCCGATACGTTTCGACGTAGAAACAACTGCGTTTGCATTTGCGCGAGTTTTGTAGGATTATCTAGTAAAAAAGTGTTCGTAAGTTATAAGCATCACACGACTATTCGGCTCCATTAATTTCGTGGGTCTGTCGAGAATGGCGGACCTTCAAGGTCAGCACATCAATTTGTTGGCTGTTGTGAAGAAAACAATCGCGTTATATTGCTTCTAACCTCTTTCTCCTTTGTCGTTCTTTCGTCGTGTAGTTACCAGGAGGAAGGGGAAACTGAACTGAGGGAAGAGAAACTGGCCTTTATCGTCGGCGGCTTATCAGCCACTATAGTGGCACCACTGTTGCCAAACTGCGCACTTGCATTCCGCACACAGACCCCGACATAAACACAGCTAACTAACGAACTGGCAAGTGGCACGCTGGTCTTATCGCATTAGATAACAACCTGTTCTTACTGTGCGGGGGTGGGGGGCATGTGCTAGGGGCTCCTTGATTTATTCTCATGCTTACTTGTACAGACTTTGATACATTAATTAACGTCGAAAACGTTCATCAGTAGAGCTACGATTTTATGGTGATAAGATGTTTGCATCATTTGGTTTCAGTGTGTTATGTGCACATATGCTGTTCTGCTACATCGTCTGTGATTGGATGAATTTACTCTCACTTGCCATGGAAAATTACAGACGTATGATGTCATAATTGCCTTGTTCTTGTTGGGGCGGTCAAGTGAGAATCGTGTCTGAACAAAGACACTCTTCCAATAACTAGGGCCATCCTACTTTTCGCGAAAAGAATTTTGCCCCAGATTGTCTCAGTGACTTACATGCACATCTACAGCACGCGCCACGTAAGTTGGCGGGTAACGAGGTTGAATGTGTTGCATATAATATTACTACCGTTTTAAATCATAATGGTTAATTTACATAGGTCGATTTCATTGCGGTATTTATAGGCTACTACGTGTTTTTGCTGCGGCCTGCTACTTGAATTCTTTGAATGCGCCCTTCACTCAGTAGCTGGCAATCGCCATCTAAGCTGGCACGTAGTGTACAGCCTTGCTTCATGTTTATTGGCAGCGCGTCTTTGTAAAGTGAAGTCTCTCATTTGACTGAGCCTATCACAATAAGGTTACTGCAACACCACACAACTACGATATGCGGGTGGAACCTCAAGACACGTGAATGTTGAAAATTCCAATCACCGACTATGAAGCACAACTGCAGATGTGAACGTAAGACACTGAAACAAACTGGGGCAAAATTATTTTCGCGATTAGTTCGTGGCCATATTCATAGTCGGTGATTGGATGTTTTAACTGTCACGTGTCTTGGGCTTCTGCCTACAAATAACATACGTGTGGTGTCGCAGTAACCTTATTCTGGTTGGCATAGTCAAATGAGAGACGCCACTTCACACAGACACGCTGCCAATAAACATGAAGCAAAGCTGCAGATGTGCGCGTAAGACACTGAAATAAACTGGTGAAAAATTCTTTTCGCGTCAAAATCATCGCCCTATTCATCAAAATTTAAAGATGCTTGAAAAAAAAAACAGTAAAACCTCAAAAAGGGACAGTTCTAGAAGAATATAAATATATTTCTGAGTACTGTATTTATTTTGCCGGAGGGACGCATTCCTTTAGTGTAATCACTACACAAATACAGAATTCGCGTTGTTATTTGATAACAAGACTAAACTCTACTGCACTCTACATAATCGAGCTATCTATGGATGCCATTGGTCACCAGTCTTTACGTGATGTCATTAACTTATTTGACTGCATCACATGCGAATGATCACTCTTCCGTAAATTTTTTAACGATTGGCTCAAAAGTGTAACACGCTAAAATCCACGACGTTGTAGGCCAGTGGAAGACGTCTAGCTAGCAAACAACAGCTTATGGAGTCTGGTCTGCTGTCAGAAAATAAAACAGAATGTGCAGGTATCTAGTAATCACTTGCGCCGGAATCGAAGGCACATATTTACGGCGTCATAAGTACTTCTCCAGAAACGCACAATACCAGCAACTTGTTTTTTCGTGAATCTGAAAAAACCATTCCTGGACTCGCACTTGTTTACTAAGATTTGCGTTTCAAAATCATGCAAATTTTAATAAACGTTTTCAGCATCGATTTATGTACCACGCCTTATGCAGTGTTTGCTGCATGCTCTTATTGACACTAACAGTACAAAATTATAAGTTTCATGCTACAACATCGTCGAGATATGTGAACATCTGGCTACGTGGAAAATTTCGCGAATTCAATTATTATTGTTGTATGCACACTCAAGTCCCGTCTATTCAATCATTGTCTGTTGTTACACTGAGTAGCAGCTAATGGACAAATGGTCGATGCTTGAGTACTGTATACATATAGGATAGTGGATTCTAGCATACAGCTAAATTTTCCTGCCCCTACCTACGTGGACTCGAGACAGTAATTAAATTCATCAGAATACTGGAATAATTTCGATTTTCCTGTTTTGTTACGGGTCTTCATATCTTGTCGCGTTATACGGCACTATTTTGTCGCTACGATTCGTGGCGTTCGGGCCGTATTTCGTATTCATCCTGTTAATGAGTATTCCCAACTGTGCAACAAGAAGATTGCTATCCATTCTTATTTCCTTCTTACCGAGGAAGGTGCCGCACTGGTCACTTACTGGGGCTCGCATTTGAGAGGTCTCGGGATCGATCCCCGGCTCCGGCCACGGTTTCTCGAAATCCGGCCAGGCGAATGCTGGGATGGATCCTTAATAAAGGCCATGGGCGATCCCTTTAACTCCTGCCCTTGTATGAATTTAAGAGGAAACCGTTTCTAATGACCTTGCAGCCGACGAGACGTGAAGTCTAATAAAAATACATTCCTTCTTATGACCGGATGTTTGTTGAAAATCGTCGGTACTACACAGCGGCGTTTTTCACTGTCAGCGATAGCCTACTGTACTATCCGTGGTTATGCTGGTATTATCGCGATATTGCTAAAATAATGTAAAGTCCATGCTGGCAAGGCTACTAACATACTTTGACCAGAAAAAATGGTTGGATAACATTCAGGATGATTTGTTGTATTTATTTCAACGTTAGCAATAACAGATCAAAAGTTGTTTTACATCTGAACTGTGTTAATACAGATTCACATTTCAACGCGATTTTTAGACGAATCTTCGTAAACACCATCCACGGCATAATAAATAAAATAAAAGACACCCTCAGTTTTTTATTCGTAAGCAATATACCCTAACTTACACCACCAAAGCTGCCTGAACAGAGTATACTGTAATACATTTTTTTACACTATTTACGTCAAGACAGAATCTTTCAATTCGATACAAAACATCGCTTCACTCTAGGATGCTACTGATTGGTCAAATGAATTATTGAGGTATTTCAAGTAGTATAGTAGATTATATTTTTCACTCTCTTCCTTGCTTATTACAACATCCCATAAAACACATGTTCATGAGCCGGCGGTGCATGGTGGTTTTGGCATTAATGAGTCCAGTTCTCACGTAGGAAATTGAAACACAATGTCATAAGTTAGAATGAAAAAACAAAGTTACTTTATGGCTTGAATTACTCACATTATTGATTTGACCAATTACGTTAAGTTATAATTTATTCCTGTTACTGACGATTTAAGATCACTTTCCTCTGACTTACTACTTAGGTTGTTTATTCAAATATTATTTTTAATCCTGAAAGCGCACTGAACAAAAAAATTTGTAGAAACTGTTCCATGCAAAATTATTTTATAGTAGCAACAAAATAATTTTGTTGTGACCACAAAATAAATTTTGCAGGGTAAATACCCAGAAAATAGTTTGTAGCTGCCACAAAATATTTTTTCACTTGCGAGCAGATATCGTAAAACCGCTAAATAGAAATTTTGAAAGTATGTTTGGGTACGTAGCCAAAAATTTTCAACGCAATTACGTTACGCACCAATTTTAAGAAAATTTCTTACAAACTAAATATATTTTTCAACAAAACTAAGTGAATCTTTTTGCGATCTCAGTTCTTTTTTTTAGAACTTTGAAAATAATATAAAAAAACAAACAGGAACCCATGGCAAAAATATACTATCTGATGCCAGCGCCAGAAATGTAAACGGTAATTCAAGCAAATCGAACATCAGAGTTTGTCGAAACTTTACAACAAACAAACGCATCTTCGTTACGACTCATGAATACTCGCATGGTCGCCTACCACCGCCTTGAGTTGATCTCATTACGTAATGTTGGCTTGGTAAGATTATACAACCAACCTTTGTGTTGGGGGCAAAGTCTTCAATTTTCGTTTGTATATTTACAGAGCGAGGCCACAACGATAACGTTTAAAAGTTTACGCTAACAAGCGGCAGACACCTGTCGATAACATCTTTAGCCTTTTATTATGGCTCCCTTTCCCCTTCGCCACCAGCCGTTCACTACAGAGATGATTACTTAATTTACTTCTTTAATTAGTGCATACTCTACAATGTTCAGTTCTAGGCCGGAACCTAATACAATATTCATACATATTTAATCTATATATATAAAAATGAAAGCTGACTGATTGACTGACTGACTGACTGACTGACTGACTGACTGACTGATTGACTGACATATCAAACTGCAGCCCAAACCACTGGACCTAGAATCGTGAAATTTTTTGTGGGGGTTCCTTCAGGTCGTAGGCGAGCACTAAGAAGGGATTTTTCGAAATTCGACCTCTAAGGGGGTGAAAAGGGGTGAAATGTGTTTACGAAGAAACGTCGATAGATCTCGAACCCGACGGCCAATCATCGTGATTTTTACTTTAATAGGACACTCGTAAAAATGCATATTAGCGAATTTAAGGATTTTTCGAAATTCAACTTTTAAGGGGCTGAAAAGACTTTAAATGTGTTTCCAATCAACTATCGATATCTATCGAACCCTTCGGGATAGAGAGTTGATATTCACTTCAAAACATTGCTTACGTAAATACCCAAAAAGTAGTTTTAGGTTTTTTTGAAATACGACCCCCAGGCAGTAAAAAGGGGCAAAATGTGTTTTTAATGAATCGTCTATATCTTTGAAACACAATTGGCTATCGTCGTGATTTTTACTTTAATTACTTACTTTTACTAATGTCTATGACGGGACTCAAAATCGTTTCGAAAATCTTTATTTAAAGGGGTGAAAATACGTGAAAAGTGTTTTCGATTATCCTTCCATATCTATCGAATCAATCGAGATATCGAATTGCTCTTTGCTTTAAATTGGTGCTTTTGTAAATATCTCAAGTACCATTAAAATATATTTTCCGAATTCGGCCCTAAACTGGTTAAAAATGGGGTAATATGAGTTTTCGACTCACATTCGATATATATCGATCCCATAGTTTTTTATATAGCGACGTGGTTTTTGTTTAGGATTGATGCTTACTCAAATACCTAAAAAGTAATTTCAGGAATTTTCGAAATTCACCACCTAAGGACGTGAAAAGGGGTGAAAAGTGGTGAAAAGCGTTTTCAATTAATCGTCGATATATCTTGAACCCAGCGGGCTATTGTTGTGTTTTTTACATCCACGAGATACCACTAAAGTATTCTAAAACGTGATTCGAGGGTTTTTCGAAATTTACTCTCTTAAGTGGTGAAAAGACCTTGAACGTGTTTTACATAAATCCTCGATATCTATCGAACCCGTCGAGATATACAATTAATTTTTGCTTCAGGATGATGATTACAGAAATTATCACAAAACTATTTTCAGATTTTTCGAAATTCGATTTCTCAATACTGCGCAGGGGTGATATGTGTTTTTTAGTGAATTATCAATTTTGATTCAACTGAACGGCCTAGCGATGTGATATACACTTCAATTGGATACTTATACAAATGTCTAAAATGCGAATCTAAAATATTTCGAAATTCGTCACCCAAAAGGGTGAAAAAACACAAAATTTGCTTTCCATCAACCCACGATATCTATATAACCAGTAGCGATATTGAGGTGTAGTTCGCGTTAGAGTGATGCTTATGTAAGTATTTAAAAATATATACATACGCACGTTTTTTTTTTACTTTATAAGATAACGTGATTAATAAGAATAAAACTAAGTTGGTCAACATAAGGCAGACGATCAGAAAAGCCGAAAGGAGCAGCGAGATATAACCTTTACATGAGTTTCACTCTACAGTAACCTATCGATGTGTGGTGTTGTACAACCTCTATGATCCCGGGACATTTTTAAATTAAATTTTATTTTCATGAATTATTTCGACGTTACCTGACGCAGTTATTTGTTACTCAGGTCTAAATTACGGGAGGTTCTGGGCTCGAATTTCGTTAAAAGCTGCGTGTGTACGTTCAATTCTAACACACAAAAACTACAAGGGAGAACGAATTAGTGCAATTTACATGTAGTCGTTTAGAATGGGTGAAATTGCAGTTCGCTTTCCATTTAGGTTCCTCTACAATATCAGCTGACATAAAGTTGGTACACTGCCAAAATGATTAAGTAATGCATGTTATTTTGTTTAAAATCACTATTGAATTGTAGATATGAACAAAAATGTGGTAAGTTACTATACTGTGACACAACAGTACGAAACGACGAATAGACTTTAAACTTGGGTAATTTTTCGTGAACAACATATACATATTCCTAACATTTTTATCATTTTATCTCATTTTGACTTGGTCACTTTTGGCAGTAAACCGACGATATATCATCTCACTAAATACGTTTCCGCGAAACCTTTACCCACTGAAACTTTGTAGTGGCATTTAAGTTCAAATTAATATTTTGAAAATATATAATTGAGGGCACCGTCACCAATGATTGTGAAAAGGGTGAATCAGAGATTTTTCATTCGATTAACCTCTTACTTTAGGTGTCTATAACCACCCCACAACGTCAAATTGGCAGGGCTACAATAATGCCCAGGCAAAGTCGCTGTTAGTGGCAGGGACAGCTTTTCGCGTGGACAGCTATAGCTACTTATCCTGCTGCAGAATTAGTTCAACATTCTAACACTTGATGACTGAAGTACCAATCTTGTATACAAAGAGGTTTTTTAACTAAAGTAAACATTACCAGTTACGAATAATACTTGCGAGCAAAGCCGCGGGGGACGGCTAGTTTTTACATAAATATCAAACACAGTCTTTGTTTACCGACACCTGTACACTTTCCTTTGATAAACACAGAACATGTACTGCGTTACGTATAACTTTACTAGATAGCTATGTACGGACAGTAACTGTTTTTAATATTTTGTTGTAGGCCTATATGTCACAATGGAAGATATTAGTCGTAAAATGAACCTGACATATCCAGTTCACCATTTGTACTGTAAGTTGTATGTTGTATTGAGGCAGATATTACAAAATATTAACAAATATTGCCCATAAGTAGCCGTTGAATTTTACTGTTCTTATCCTTCAGTTCTAACGTATTAGGCCTGCTGGAAGAGACCAGTAATAACGAAGAGAAGTGTGCGAAAAATGACCTAACGGTATCACGTGAAACTACTGAATAAATTAATGTTATAACTTTATTGTAAACGTTAATTTTCTCTTGTTTGTATGTCTGGCGTACTACTGTTCTTGTTTCGGTAGGAAAACTTATTATTCGCCAGGGAAAATTTTTATGTTCCAAATTGTTATGCTAGTACGGTAAATCTGAAATAATAAAATGTGGTGTGTTCTTATCTGCCGGTTTGGTAAATAAACACATGCCCAGTATATATTCATAATGCATCTGCTTCTTTCTTATCGGTAACTGTAACCAGTTACAATTTTTAAAATAGATACAGAAGGCAGTTTTTTGGCAATATTCAAGAGCTTTTGAATAGTATTTTTATGGCATTAGCACTGTTTTGAAAGTACAATTAACGTATCACAGTGTAACATTTGTTTACATTTCGTAGGTAAGCATATTTGAATCACTTCATCGAATCGCAAAAAAAAAAAAAAAAAAAAAAAACACTTTCTTAAAACACACATCAACGTAGTTCACGCGTCCACGTAGGCAACATGTATAACTAAAAAAAAAAATAATAATAATAAAAACGCACACTTATCTGTCAACGCTGTCATCGCGTCTTAGAAGGCTTCGTCAAAGATAAGTCTTATTAAAACTTGTATCGCAGCAAGTTACGCGTACTGAGTTCATACAAGGAAACTACGGAATAACAGCGCACTTTTCTAATACCAAACGTAACACGTAACATATGAAAAAAAAATTTGCATAAAGTCACCGCCTAACACTCACTTAAAGTGCGTTGCAGTGTATTCGTAAACACGTTTTTTTAACGAAACTATACAACATTTGTCCATTGTGTCAATGTACGAAAAGAAGTTTCGAAACAACACGTCGAATATAATAATCTTTTCGGAGACCCTCAAAATGACTAAAACAGCTTGTTCCGTCTGTTGTATCTGAAGATCTATTCACTGGATTCGTGTGAAACTACTCTAGGAACATGCAATGAACTTTCCACCAATAAAAATATGTGGTCACCACTGAAAGTGTTAGGCGAGTGATCTATGATCCCACTGCACGCCATTTCAGTGTCTTGCGGTAGAGGTGATACCGCACCAGATGAGCCGGTCAACATCGCCCTTGGCATCGTGCCTCTCTCACACAAAAATACGGTCTCTCACACAAACACACGGCTAATAGGCGGGTGGCTTAAGTGCGCTCTGTACCAAGAAAATTCGTACTTTTATATTTGTACCAAACACTGTCCAACTCTTAACACGTTGCATTAGTAGTAATTATCTAGAAATAAACTATTTTTTGGTAGATTAAAATTAGCTCAGAAATGGGTCCCTGTTATAACACATGCTGCGAGGCGGGCGCACCGTTAACAATTTGAAGGCGTACAGTAAAGCAGTCGATGTTCACACTTTGAACAAAACCCTTTAAAATAATAGATTAAGGCGTGCTCTTTCATATTAGCTTACAATGCTGTCAACAAGTAATGTGTCGTTATTTATTTGCAGCGTTTGAAGAGATGCGTGTATATTGACACCGCGCCACTTAATTATGCGAATGCCCGTTGACTATTTGCAAGGAATTGCCGCCGTCTTCCACGACGAGGCTTTGTCTGGGTTTTCTTTATGTACTTCTCTGCACGGCAGACCAATGATTTGCTGCAACCAGGCGCAGACACAAAAGTTATTAAATCATTTCTGTCACTGTGCGCTCTGTCACTCGGAGAGCGGTGTTCGATCTGTGCAATATCAGTGATGTAAGTTAGCGACGTGATTACATTTTTAACTTTGAATAGAATAGCTGGGTGTATAGGACTGTCATTATTTTGTTTTAAAATAAAAAAAATCTGCCAGTATTTTATGTGCAAAATTATGATCTCTGAGGGAAAAATTCGGTAGGAATAAAAAAATTCTTTAACTATGCAACATGGCTTAATGATGGCATTGGCTTTCAAGAAAGAATTTACAAATCAGTCTCTTATACACGCTAAAACCAGAAAATGTGACTGTCGGTACTAGCACTCAAGAACATCCGAGTAAACTTTTTAAAGAGTCAAGCTACAGTTCACAGAAGAGAAACATTAAATTGCATCTCGAATCCGCTGTTTAAAGAATTCATCGGACGTCTGTAAATACAGTATCATTTGAGAACTATTGCATTCTTCCCCTCAAACAACTGACAAAACAGAAACAAGCACAAAGAATTTTCATGCAAGAAAAACCAATATCGTCCGCAGAGGCGCTCACCAATCTGACTGAACTGTAGTTGGGTTCAAACCAGAACCAGATAATGGACAATGCTAAATAGTATCAAACCAACTTATATCCTCTACTGTACTTATAAAGGGACATTAACGAACCGGGATGAATATTACAAATTTGGATGGATTTTTAGAAACGAAATTAGAAGCAATTCTATATCATACTAGAAGCTAAATTTTTAACGTACAAAATGAAGCTCTGAAACTTGTTGCTGTTTCCCACTTTTACACTAAAATGTTTCAAAATATTTAACGACTACACAGAGAAAATATTCTGTATTTTTAACTGTTGAAATAGGACTAAAGTTACAAAAAAATGTATTGTTTCACAAATACAAAAATTTTCTCAGTGTAATCAAAAAAGGTAGCATTACTTTTTTTGTACATTATTCCAATTCCGTGATTAATTTTTCTATTTGTACGAACAGAAAACATAAAATTGCGACTTCAACAAGAGCTTTCAAGTATAACTATCAACCTTAAGCGTTCACGTAAACCTCTCGCGCAGAGATTTTCAGATAGTAAAATTATTTTCAAATAAAAACGCGAGTATTTTTGAAATTCGGTTATTACAGAAGCCTACATATTATCATATTCAAAATTATGAAGATGACAGTTTTCCATTTTTGTAGATTTTGTGGTTTCAAACCCTTATTTTTCTAAAAACAGTTTTTTATTTTTTATTCAAAAGTAAAGCATACAATCGCATAGTGTTATATACACAAACGTCTGCAGATAAAATGTCTACTCGGCAAAAAATCTCGTCGAATTTTGATGTGTAGTTCAGATTTTATTGATGATTGAGTATTCCAGTTGTCCGCTCGACATTGTACCTTTCTATACCCCATTACTCTCACTATCCTTAGGGTTCTACTAGCAAATCACAGACTATGTCACAATAACCTTGTTCTGAAGAAAACCAAGCTGCCAATAATTACTAAGCAGAGCTGCTGATGTATATGTAAAACACTGAAACAGAGGGGTGCAAACATATTTTTGCTGCAAACTCGTGGCTGTAACTACTCCAGATCACAAAGAGCTCGAAGTTAATTAGTATCAAGTTACGAGTCACGTCGTGGGTGGGTCGGGAACCACAACCGGTTCGACTTCTTCACCGCAAGGCCGCGACGCCTTAGCGATCATTATTGCCAACAATCAATCTTGAAATATTGTACACGGTGGAACACGTAGGATAATACCGAACGCAGTGTGAATGAACACAACGTGAGATGTAATACTATTCAGCAATGCCACCTGAGAGGTGATTAGGCAAGTGGTTCGCGTGCAAGTGTCGGCCTTAGTCACGCGCTTTCAGGTCCTCGTCGCTTGTTATAGCCCAATACCATGCTCATTATATTTGCAAGACTGAGCTATTGTCGCACATGTTGGTAGTTACAAAGCTATACTACAAATACTCGAATGTACTTTTCGCCTTTGGGATATGATTGCCAAGGCCCTAAAAATGCAATTTCGTAGCTATTTCCACAACTGTTTTCCTCTTTAATGGCATACAACTAAAATCTAACACAGCGTATAAAAATAATACCTTTAATAGTAGGGACTGGAAAATTTCGCGAATTCAATTATCTGTAGGCTAGAATCCATTATACTATGCATATGATCTTTCAAAGATTTTTGCAATGGGGATGCATGACAAGATGAGTATTCATGGATATACGCCCTTGCTTGCGAATGTTGCCAAGTCGCAGATAAACCCACAAAACCATAAAAATATAAATCCTTTGTATTTTTATGTTTTTTGTGGGTTGATCTGCGACTTGGCAACATTCGCAAGCAATGGCGTATATCCATGAATACTCATCTTGTCATGCATACTCAAGCCCCGACTATTAGTCAACTAACTGCTACTCAGTGGAACAGCAGACAATGAACGAATAGACGGGGCTTGAGTATGCATAGTATAATGGAATCTAGACTACAGGTAATCGAATTGGCGAAATTTTCCAGTCCCTATTTATTAGTATAGACCGGAAAAATGCACGGGTTCACCGACCTGTAGGCTAGCCTCCAAGAATATGTATATGCTCAAGCAGGCAACAGCGGTTCATTAGCTGCTCGCTGTCACAGTGGATCAATACTATTTGGCCTCTATTTACATGCTTCTTTATTATTGGCTCGACACTCTCCAGGAGGAGTCAAATAAAACAAGAGCCAATTGAAGAAGTGACACGAACTTATAGTTGTTTGAATTCTTGTATGCGTCCAAAAGAAAATACGAATTTTTCAGGTTCCTATTTATTATCTTTCCTGTGGAAAACACGACTGCCAGAACCGTTATTTACGGAGATACGGGTGCACACGCAAACACTGATTTTACACAAAACGTTTTGCTAACGACTCCTTATAAACTGAGCGAAATGTGGAGGTGGTATAACACTCGCCTCGCATTCGGGAGGGCCCGGGTTAAATCCCCGTTTCCACCCATCCTTATTTCAGTTTTTAATGTTTTCCGAAATCTCTCCTGGCTGAAATGGTTCCTCAAATATATAATGGCCGATTCCTTTTCCCCTTGCAATTCAACCAAAGTCTTGAACTGTTCGAGGACACGTAAAATACCAAATATAAATAAATAGAGGTGATTGTACATCGCGAAAATGTTTTGTGCAAACATACCCTTGAAAACACTGCAGTTTCTTGCAACTTGTATGACTGGCTGGTATACGTCTGACACAACATAACTGTCTGCAGACCAATAACAGGCATCAAATATAATAAAAGCGGAATTATTATTTACTCAGTCAAATAGGGTAACAGCTTCTCGTACGAGCGAAAGCCAGTCAACGGTTGGTACGCAGAACGTAAGTTGAAACCCAGAAAACATTCAAGTTTTCTAGCGATAAACCATCATCTCTATAAATAATATTTTGGTCAATACAAAGCTGTAATTTATCTTTGTTCGGTTACACTTTTCATTTCGCTAACATACTGGTCTATTATGTAGATAAAAATTCCAAGATAAAATGGTCAGCAGCGTGTTTTTATATTACTACTAGTTCATCACATTCATATACCCTAATGTTACAATTTTTGCATAAAACAATCAAACTATACTGGTAACAAACGTAATTAAGTAAATAATTTTAGACTTTCTTTAGTGCATCATATTTTAGAACAACATATCAAAAAAATTTGCGTAGGCGCACGCAGGCATACAAAAAAATAAGTAACAGCCAATTTTAATACTAAATATTTCATATGATTTCATTACTTCTGTGAATGAAGCTATACAGCTAAATTATACAAAAAAAGTTGATGGAAATTAAAGTAAGTACAAGCGAGATTATACGTGATTTGTGTACTTCATTTTCTTGTATGCTTCCAAAGTATTATTTGTAAAGTAGTTGTTAAAGCGATCCTTGTATAACACTACTGGTGAGATACTGTACATTTACAACACACAAAAATCTTTATATATATATATATATATATATATATATATATATATATATATATATATATATATAGCCTTCCTATACCATTCGTAGTTACTGGCTAGTAGCATACAAATATAGCTTACGTCCGGCTTTAAAGTAGTTCTACTCGATACGCAACATTACACAGAATAATACCTCCACAAATTACGTTTCAACGTTTTGAAAATATTACACTGGTGTAACTGTGCTGCAACAAAAAGGCAGCCACTTTATAAGACTACAAAAAATGTTTACAGCACACGCAGCGCTGTAGGAAGAGCGTTGCTCATAGGGAAAAATGGCGGGTGTGGGAGAGATAAAAAGGCGGAGGGGAAGGTGGAGGGTTGCCTAGTGCAAGGAGCATGTGGGTTCCAGCAAACAGCGCAGGCGTGCGATATCCCGCGGGAACGAGCCCTCTCCTCCGGGACGCACCCCCCCCCCTAGGACACCATCGCCGACTCCACTTCCCTGGACGTGACCGTTCACCGCACCGCGGCTCGGGTGAACCCTCCTCCCCCTTACTACTCAACCTAGACAACCCCCAGCAACGAACTCAGTTTAGCTCCACGCCAGTTCGTCGACCGACACCTCTCTCTTCCGAAACCCCACCCTCGACCGCAACACGGCACCCGTACTCAGCACTAACACCCCCCACCCCCCTGGCTAAGTCAAACACCCACGTTACAGGCGTGGTTAGGATCGTCACGTCGGCACGTGGTCGACATGTCGGTTGCGACCGAGGGTAAAAACATACACCGCACCAAGCTGTCCGTCGAGGGGTGGTGTGGAATCAGAGACTAAATATGGGGTCAACTAATTTTCATCTTCGGAGGAGTCACTAGCAAAACGTTTTCTGTAAAGTCAGTGTCCATGTATAACCGTATATCTGTAAATAACGGTTCTGCAATTTTTTTTTATCGGGAATGTTTAAAAAAAAAAAACTATATAGACGCCACGTTTGATGTCATCCCTACTGTATGGCATTAATAGGGCCATGAACTTTTCTCAAAAAGAATTTCTGCCCCACTTTGTTTCAGTGCCTTACGTGCACATCTGCAGTTATGCTTCATGGATATAGGAGGTGCGTCTTTACGAAGTGACGTCTCTCATTTGACTGGGCCAATCACAATACGGTTACTGCAACTGCACACGTCTGTGATTGGTGGGTAGAGCTCTAAGACACGTAAGAGTCAAAACATCCAGTCACTGGTTATAAAGCAGAACTGCAGTTGTGGATCACTGAAACAAACTGAGGCTAAATTCTTTACGCGAGAAGTTCATTGCCCGAGGCATTAAGTAAGATGCGTAAAAAAATTATAAAATAGCAAATTCAGGCTTCGGCATTCAGTTTCGTCAACGCAAGAGAAAAAAGTAGCCTACATCCGAGCCTCTAGTAGTTTTAATCCTCTGGCTTTCGACCAGTGGCGGCTCTAGGGTTGTTGCCAGGTAGGACACAAGTTGCAGAGAACTGTATAGTGTTGCGTGCTAGTTGACGCTACAGCCACTGACACACTGGTCTGTTGTAGGTGGTGCTCATTACTGACTGTTCACAACACAATAAGTAGCCAGTAGATATTGCATCAGCATGGTCATTGATAAGGGCCGGAAGTTTCTGCGAGAAGATTTTTGCCCCACTTTGTTTCAACGCCTTACGTGCACATCTGCATCTCTGCTTCATGGTCATTGACAGCGTGTCCTTGTGCAGAGACTTCACTTGTTGGACAGTACCAATCAGAACAAGGTTAGCTGCGACACCACACGCCTGTGATTTGCGGATAGAACCCAAAGTCGACGAGAGTTAAAAACATCCAGTCACAGACGCGGAGGTTTCACAGGAGTGTACAGTTCTCGGCAACTTGTACCCTACCTGCCAACAACCCTCGAGACGCCACTGTTTTCGACTCTTGCAATATTATCATATAATTGCAGATCTAATTTGAGTGCTATTGAACTACAACGATTGCAATCAGAAACTGCAACATTGAGTAAAGATCTTTACTCAATGACTGGAAGCCCGCGGACTCAAGGTCGACTCCTGTTCTACTCATCATCATTTGCTTCATCGCCTCGAAGCAAAAAGCACTCGACTCGTTTCTGTTTTTCTCTCGGACACCGCTCTTCCGGCTGACGTGTGTGTCACGAGGTTAGCATGGGTAGGTCGGAAATTTCAGCAAGAGACATTCAAACATTAACCCGCGTAATTCAGGCTTGCAATAAGTCATAAGTAGAGACACTGGAAAATAGCAAAAATATTTAACATAGTCTCCAATAAACTGTAGTATCTCAATCGTAACACGTGTGAACAGTTTTCTGGCAAATCAAACACGTTCTGTGTTTAAACTGTACAGTTCTAATGGACGACTTGAAGTACACGCCCCCTGACGTCACTGCCGGAGAAAAGTACTGTGGGAAACAAAACTTGTTTACAAACATGCTGATTTGTTAGTTGGTAATTGCAGAAAGCAAAAATATTGCGCATTCATAGATTTGCACGCAAGGGAAAAAAATATTAGTTTTAATTCCATGGTTAAGATACGCAAATACATAAGATTAATGTTTACCTGAAAAAACGGCAAATTCCAAACACATAATAAATTTTCTTGACGTACATCTCATCCGGGACATGTGAAGCCAAACAGCTAAATGAAGGTTATGTTCGGCTGCGGTATCCATTGAGATAGGAATTGTTTCCCACACCTGACTGGAGCTCAGCCTCGTTTCAAGCCGTCCATTGGGTCTGTTGAAGAGGGACACAATGCTTCATATAAACGATAGCCAATATAGGTGCAAAACCTTCCGTTTTATACATAGCATGTTGGAGCCTAGCAAATAATAAACTTTTCCCGCGATTTACCAGCGTCTCTAGTCTGAATGGATTTTTGAAAGAGTTGTGCAATGGGAGTGCATGACTGATGTACTTTTTTATGGAAATATATGTTGTTAATATATCCTGTTTTCTAAAGCATACTCTGCTCATTTATGTTTTTAGCTATCATCTGTAGTTTTCTTTGACAAACATCTGCATCGCAATGGAGTATGACAAAAAAACTACATCCAGCCATACTTTGACTTGTTTGCAGGACTTATAGACATGATCCTGGAGGGTCAAACAAACCTAATCACATGAATGAGTAAACATACCTTACCTCAGCAGATTAATTAATACAACCGTCTTTGAAATAAGTTTGTAAGTTTGTTTCTTTTAGTCCGAAGAAGCTCTCAAGCAATCACACAAGGTTTTTTTCCCGGAAACTAATCCTCATAGTTGAATTGAATTTTTTACAAGTAATGTAAATTCATGCTTGCATTATATATGTATACACACATACAATTTTTGGTAAATGAATAGTAAAAAATAATTAAAATTGTTTGCATATATCGAAAATTTCGTATTAATTTTGTGCACATTTCCTCTTGAAACGCTTAAAAAACAAAGGTATGAGTTAAATTTAACATCTTGATAGAATACGCTGTATAGGTGGTTCACTTTATAGTGAGTACTTTCCTACTATCATAATAATCACAAAAATGTATTTATTGGGTTTATACAAGTAAAGTTTTGAGAGCTATGAAATGTTTACACTAGTTTTTAGATAACATGGAAGTTTTCGAATTCAAAATAGCAAAGATGGCGGTATAAAGGATCACAGAAAATTTTAAGCAGTGATCAGTTAATCCTGAAAAGCCTATAGTAACATAATGCTGTCATCGTTTTGAACTTAGTGTGTTTGCAACAACGAATGCGCTCGGAGCTCTAAAACCCGCTGTACTAAGAACGACTCTATCACGCTCACCTATACTCCTCATCGCCTCTGAGCGGAAGGCGCGCAATCAGCTTAGCAGATGCTATAAAAATTGTCGAAAATCACATGTCCAAACATGTTATATGGACGTCTGTGCACATCTATCTTTCTAAAGACACCAGTGTTTCCATACCGTTATTATTCTGTGCAACTTGATATATCCTGCTTGAATTTAATTATGGTCAAAGGAAATACAATTTTAAAACATGTAGCATTGTAACGTCAACAATATCGTATTTAAGTGTTTACAGTGGATTGATTTAAAAAATCTGTAGAAAGTTAGGTATCAGGAAGGAGTTTATTACATTTACACATAGGATGCCCCCATTTACAAATAATGAACTGAGGACATTTTGGAATACCAATTGTAGAGAATATGAACACACAGGATACCTTCGTTGATTTGCACAGTACATAAAATAGATGCCTTATCAATAATGCTACTCTCCATTCGCACGTACACTTCTCCAGAGTACCGGGTACTAATAGTCCACCTAGATATACTTCATACTTCTAGCCAGCTGTAAGAAGGGCTGAAGGGCAGAACGCCTGCCTAGGCTTTCTCATCACAATAAAACCTTTACGTATTAATACACACATTATTTCTGAGTGTCGTCAATACATTAGGTTTACGAAGAGAATGTCAAGGGTCTTAGGAATAAGCAGTTTAGACAATGGGTACAGATGATGGTTAATCACGGGAAAACTTGACTGTTTGCTGGGTTTCAATGACGTTCCGCTTATCAAAAAATTACTGGCTTTCGCTTGTACATGGAGCTGTTACCCTATCTGACTGAGTCAAGAAGAACCCCACTATTGTAATATTTTATGCCTGCTATTGATCTGCAGACAGCTACGTTGTGTCAGACGTAAAACACACCTCATTAGATAGTAATGGTTATCGCGGGAAAACTTTACTGTTTGCCAGGTTTTAATGAACGTTCAGCTTACCAGAAAATTACTGGCGTTCGCTTGTATGTGGAGCTGTTGTTATATTTAACTGGGCCAATAAGAATCCCGCTATTGTAATATTTGATGCCTGTTATTGGTCTGCAGATAGCTACGTTGTGGCATACGTACTCTCTAAATATGAATTAGTGAATATTCACTGATTCACGCTGATGGATGGAGCAGTTTCAACAATTTTAATCAGTGAAAACAGTCATTGTTTAATTAGTGAATATTCACTAATTTCATTTAAGAGCGCCAATATCTCACAAGTGAATCAGTGAATATTCACTTTTATCCAGTTGTTTTTAAAGAACAGTTTTCACTTATTGAATCAGTAAAAAATTACTGGAAAATCTGTGGACATTCACTAATTATCTTGTGGAATATTGGCACTCTTTATCGTAATCAGTGAATAGTCACCGATTTTCACAGAGGTTTCTCACTGATTCAAATTGTTGAAACTGCTCCATCCATCGGCGTGAATCAGTGAATATTCACTAATTCATATTTTGAGTGTATAGGCTACATCACCCAATCATATGTGTTGCAATAAACTACAGAGTTTTGAAGGTTATGCCGGAACAAAACATTTTCGCAATATAGGCCTACCATCAGCTCTAACTATCTTCTCTAACCATCATCTCTATCAATCATACAAGCCGCAATAAACCACAGTGTTTTCAAGGATATGTTGACACAAATATTTGTCGCTAAATGCCAACATCTCTAACAATGGGATTTGACAGAAAACAACTAACATCGTGCATTAGCACCTCATGGCCACTTATTTATTCCATTTATATAGTACTGCGAAACACGAATTATTTCTTTCCGGAGATTTTATGCGCGTTTAGTATCTTCAGCCACGCTGTTAAAATCCTTGTAGCTCAAATCCTTTATTATAACTTAAACAAAGAGTTTTTACTCAAAAATTTAAGCGACGCCTAGCTAAGTGTGACCGACAAAGTCGTATTTGTAGTGGTAAAACACCCATCACTCACAATACTGTAACTTAAGCACTACCTTGCTGCGACATAGTTAAGGACGAGTTGGTGAAACAGGCCATAAACACACAGTTAGTTACATACAGTACGGAAGTTTATCTCAAGCATTATTTAATCTCCTTTTTAAACAAATTTAGTTGGTAAATATACAGGAGTGACATGTCTTGAATTTTCTACGCACAGTCACAGCTATTTTTACAACTAACATGTGTAAAATACTTTAACGTAATAATTGACAGAATAAAATTAATACTTGAAACTATATATCACGGATCGATTGAAACTTGAAAGAGCTCTCATCAAACTCCCTAGCATCCGTCCGCCAACAACCAAGATATTGGCAACTTCAAAATTAGCTAAGTAAACCAATTACAGCTTCTCAAACTCAAGTGAGAACACTTCAAATGTTGTACTTTTACTGAAGATGTGAATTTTTGCTTTGGAGAAAATTCGAGGTACTATTTTGAGCGTGTCTGAAAGTAATCACGATCACTACACAAAAATTTATATTCATGCGCGATTTTTAACTTTTCATGATGACTTGTGAAACGAGAAGAATTTTTTCCAGCTATTTATCAATACTTTACCTAATCCGGGATTTAGTATACAAGGTTCATCGTCGGCTAGGGAAAATATCTCAGCATAATTGTTTCATCCCACAGCTACACGAAGCTATAAAACCATTGATATTACGAACTATCCTACAGTTTACTATCTTAATAGTTCAATTACAGTTTCATGTAATTACGCAAATGGTAGGCCAAGCAACACATTTGCCGATTATTGAAATATCATAAGAAAGTTAGCAGTAACAAGCCAGAAGAAAAAAAACCTAAGTTCATTTATGTTATAACAAATAGTTTTAAATATAAAATGGAAAATTTGCGCTTTATAACTTTTTGAAGCAAATTAAGACAATCATTAATTTGAATTTAATTAGTTTTCCAAACCATGTTCTTCGAAATGATTAACCTCAAATCTTACGTAACACTACGACGTTTGTTATACCTTTGAATATCTCTGTCGAATTATAAAAATAAAGTTATCATAGCCTTACAGTGGAATTATAATTGGACATGGTAACGCAGAAAAAAAAACACAAATCAATTCATTTTGAGATAATCATGCCAGGTGAAAGAAGGCTGGAAGTATAGTCTAGAAAAAAAAAGCACTAAATCATAGTATCTGAATAAAAATAAGAGCCAAAGGGAAAGCGGTTTATGCAAGGTATATATATATATACACAGTAAACTAAAACCTAGAATATCTCAACTCCAGTAAACTACTAGTTCCCTTCTGCATAACCACGTCCAATCATATTTCGGTTATTCTTTTTACTGATTGCTGTTGTCTCACTGCACTGTTTACTAGATTAACAGCGGTCTCTACACTATCATAACAAACCTGAAATTTTTTTACCAGGGATGCAAACTGCGCAAGGCTTGTAATTCGGCGACCAATTTAACAACGCCACCATATCGACGCGGATCTATATAATACTCTGTAGAGTACCGCGTACCAATATAACGCTAATTACATTCCCACGCTTGATGAAATATTACGGGACATCAGAGAGATCGCTAGCGAACTAGATAATCGCATTATTAAACACCGACCATGTCAAAGACAACGGTGAAATATGAGCGGTTTCTGGCGATGCATCGGCGGTGCTCTTTAATCACGCTGACTAATGAAGCATTTAATTGAAAACATAGACGAATGAGAAAAAAAAATACTATTGGGGTTCAGTGTAGTATTGGGTTTTAGTGACAATTGAAACGGGCGAAAAAAAAAATCTACAAAAATTAATTAACATGTTTTCAGTAACAAACTATATGCTGTGTATATTATTTCGCACATGAAAAAGAGAGGAACACACAGAGAGAGATAGAGAGTGAGAGAAAACAAACAGTAAAAGGGGTAAACAAAAAAATTAAAGTTAAAGAGTAAGGCGTACAAGAGAAAAACACGCACGCGTAAAAATATAGGGCCTATATGGGTTCGGATAGTCTTAACTTTTTATGATATGATGGAGAGGTGTTAGCTATGAAAAATTCTTTCAATTTGGGGGTGAATTATAAGGTCACTCATTTTTATTATGATCGAATGTTGCTGGACCGCCAGTAAAGCAAAATAAAAAAAAAATAACGTTGGCTTTTATATTTGTAATGTTTTTTTTTCCCAGCATCTCGGCGAAAGTCTATGAAAATTGTTCAGTTTACAATTAATGAAATGTGGCTTATAAGTAGGCCTACTAACAATAATGTGAATTATACTACCAACGTTAACCACATACTAATTACTTATCTAAGGAACACTAGTAAAAAATGCGCACAAAATCGTGTCCTTGAGGCTGAATTATGCATAATATTTTAGCGGTAACTTGGGTCGCGTTCACAACTGACACGCTGTAAAACACCGCAGACCGAATTGAAGTAATAATTAGCGCATACTTCGTAGCCTAAGAATATTACCAAATGTACTATTTGCAGTGAACACGACTACCTGTGCTGAACTCTTATAGCTTGCGTCTGAAACTGTATGTACAGAATGACTTCAGTCATTGTACAACAGAACAACAGAACTCTGTCAAGTGTTCACAAATGCCAGCTGCTATTTTCCAACAACTGATCTTGTGAACGAACTGTCGAGATACAACTTTATTCTCATGATGTGATTTTTTCCCTCCAATTTAAAAAAGTCATTCCTGAAAAGACCATTCCAATTTGTATGCCTAAGAATGTTGCAACTAAACCGGAAGACACCGAGGGTAGGTGGGTTTTCTCAGGGATATCCCCCCCCCCCACAACTTTTATACCGAGCGAGGTGGCGCAAAGGTAACATATTGGACTCGCATTCGGGAGGTTCTGGGTTCGATCCCCAGCTCCGGCGAAGGCCATGGTCGATTCCTCTCCCAGATCCTGTCATTGTACTAAGTTGTGAGTCGCCGTCTCTATTGACCTCGCTGTCGACGAGACGTAAAGCCCACTCACCTAACCTAACCCAACTTTTATTCTGATGCTGCTGCATATGCATATTCACCCAGTTCACCGTCTTCGGCTCTCGAGATCTCGCTGTTACGACCTGCCAAAATATCTTCACTAACTGCATTTTTTAAGGTTACAAAATACACAGTAAAACACTGTCTACTGGAAAGAAAACCATTTATGTATACGAGTCTGTTCGGCTTGAGATAAAGTAATATCGACTTAAAAGAAAAAACGAAATCAAAACGCTACTAATTTTTTTTTTAAACAGGACTCTTTGTAGCCGTAGCAAAATATAATAATTTAGTTTCAAAATAAAATTACCACTAACGTTACTATAATATTAGGCTATAATTAAACTATTTCAGTCACTATTTCGTCAGAAGCCTTAATTCAAACAAAAATATTTTTTGTTGCAAAGAAACTGAAAACTGATTTTACATTGAACAATCGTTAATCACCGGCCAGTAGATTCTCTTGTGCACAGCGGATCTCGGTAATAACAAGTTATGACTCGCACCAGTGCCTCATTAAGGCGCTATTGTGAACACTTCCAAGGACACGGCCTTAGAATTCTCTGCAACCAGTTTGTTCCAGTTAGCAGTGTTCCAAACACGAAACGTGCAATTACAGATCAGCACGTCAACAGCACCTTCGTTCGGCGCGAAATACTTTATAACAGCTTGCATCTGATAATACGAAAACGTCTCAAGGCCTTCCCGCAACAGCCATTAAAAGGCTGTCGCCTCTTTTGTTGAAGTTATCCATTTTAGTATAATAAATTAAGGGCGTGATGAATCATCGACAATCTCTCTTGATAGAAAAATTGCATTTAAAGATTACGTGCGTATTTACAGACTAAATTGGTACTCAGACTTTTAGTCTTTGTTAAATGGAGAGAGGTAACCATTATCTTAAATTTTGAATTAGCTTAATTATTTCATAATTACGCTTTAATATTTATAATATAATGTGCGTAATGAAACGTAATGTGTATGTGTGTGGCATTACATATATGACATAGCATATGCTATAACATATGACATAACATTATATGAAATAACATGATGACATAACATGAAATACGATGTGACATATGACATTACGTGACAAAATGGCCGCCACGCAAAACAAAATTGCTGCCATGCAAAGCAAAATGGCGGCAGATTGATCCAACATGAAGGCGGCTACTCCACAGCCTGAAGCCTGTGTTACAGCTGCCCCTTTTTCCTACTACTACCACCACATCCTAGTATCTATTCAAATATTTTCAAATAAATATTATCACATTTGAAATAAGAAAGACATTAAGAAAAATTCACGATGGTTAGTTACGTGGGCTCTTAAACACTGATAATTACCTTTTATTTTGACCTTATACGTTGATTATTTAGAGAAATTAAATATGCATACTTTGTTTACCAGTCACATGGCCAATGGGATGGAGCAGATGTCAAATTATCACATAGATGTCATTAAAATTGTTTTTAATAAGTGAAAATTTTCTACACCAATGTGATTGCTTTAATATACATTATCGATTTTAGCAATTAAATAAATAATGTTAGCGAAAATTGCGAACATAAGAGACCATGGCCTTAAAAAGTGGCAGAAACATACAAAATGAATGCAAACAAAACATTTAGCACGGTCATAAAAAAGAGCACGCTTCACACTGAACAGCCTATAGTTCCAGCGACCGCAACCTGAAACGATGCGTGAAGATAAAACTGCCGAAGCAATAACAACTGTTACACTGAATAAAAGTATCTTTTCTACTCTATCATTTCAAGGATTTCAAAGACGCTAGTAGGATATAAAGACTAAAAATGATCTCATACGTACGCTCTGTTGATTGACAAACGAATGTAGTTACACGCTTCCATTGTACTCGCAATCTGTAGAGCTAAGTGGTGCAAAATAACGGTTTAAAAATCCGAAAATGATACTTTTGTACAACTTATTACATTACTACATAATCATTGACTGTCTTATTTTCGGAATACTGACGGCAGATAGGGAAAAGAGACATTTTCCCCATCTGTCATCAGTGCTCCAAAAATAAAAAATTAAGTCTGTGACTATGTAATAAAGTAAGAAGGTGTACAAAAGTGTAATCTACGGATTCTCGTACCTTGATTTTCAATAACAAGCGAGGGGGTAAAGTTATGTCGAATATTGTGAAAATTCACTGTTCGAAAACAGGTTTTCTCTACGAACATATTCCACGTTTGCCCATTGTGCCAACGTACGAAAAGAAAACGAACTTTAAATGCGGTCAGAATCTCATTGTTAAGACACCCATGCTCATTAAAAACACTGTTTCTAAACCCTACATCATAGCTAAAAACAACCTTTTCAGACTTCCGTACTTCAAAATGAACTAAACGAATGTATGTAAAACTCAGATTGCGATCTGCACTGAACTTAGTTGCAGACTTTCCATCAATAAAATTACATGGTCATCGCTTAAGAGGGCGTGGTACACAATTCAACGCTAAAAGAATACATTTATAACTGAAGGTTTCTTGAAGCCAATTTGCGAAAATTAAACAATAGCAATCCTAGACAATCGTTTTAGCCAATGTTATAAACAAAATTGTTTCCAGTGTTGCGAACTTTTGAGACACAATCTCTGACGCCGGAACCTCGATCATGTAACTGCGGCGCAAGAGATCACGCGTAACGAATTAGTAATTTTGGATAAATATTTACTCATAAAGTTGGCAAATACCATTATTTAAGATTGTCATTGAGTATTTTATCCATATTGGTTTTTAAAAAAGCGATGTTTGCAGCGTTTATATATCTACCACGCACTCTTAATCTCCCGTAAAAAAAACCGTTCAGCGGGATTCTTGCACGCTAGTTCAGCGCTTGGCTCGTTGAGGCGACGCAGCATTTGATGCGCGCTTCAAGATCGCACGTATGTCTTCGTTGTTTTCGAGCCTTCAACGCGGCGTATGTTTCGTGCAACGAATCCTGCAGGGTGCTCTTCCTCAGAATCGGCGTTCTTCGCAGGCAAAGGATTTACTTGGCGCGTCTGGTTAACTGCCGCCACGTTATTTACATAACCATTCGAGCGCCCGGCCCTATTCCCTCACAAAGAATCTCTCCCTACGCGAAGTCCCGCCTATCTGTTATTAAAAATCTCATAATGGACGGGCGTCGATAAATAATTTTCGGGTCGTGGAGCAAGGAACGAAGGGGAGAAGAGGACGTCTCATTCCAGGAGGGACGCCGACGAAAGGAAGAAGCTGACTGAGGAAGGCTGTTGAAGAAGACCCCGCGTGAAAGTGGTTATGTCGGATATACTCGCGAAGTGCCTACTCGGCTGTTTCTCTTCCCACGACAGTCGTTACGACACGCCCCTGACGGTCGGTTTATCGCCGACGTCGGCACGTTTCCGCGCACCGACACTGCGAAATAAAGAAAAAGAAAGACAAACTAGCGACATTGCTCGCGAACCGTTCAAAGGTGCGCCACGGGTGCCAATTTCGGAAACAGAACTGCCATTCCCCCGCAATCCTCCGCTTCGCCGAAAGAATTCAGGCGTGTGCAAGAAGATACAACAGTAATACATGCCTACTACGGCAGCTGGACAATCAAATTTATTAATTTTTATTATGATTCTGGCTACGTTAAAGGACAGAATAAGACTGTAGTAAGTTATTATTGAGGGAATGCCCGCATCAGTCTAACCTGTACAACATCCTGAGGATATTGATTAACTACTTTGGACGGTTTCAGTTGTCGTAAAAGAACTAGAATACAATTGCATGTGACGTCAGAAAATCAATAAGTACATATTTTATGTTCCGAAGAAGTTAAATTTTAAGAAATGGAAGTGGAACAAGAATTACGATGCCAATACATACATCAAAAATGGCGACACTTCTTCCCCGTTAAGACCACAAAATCTCCGTAAGTAAAACAATGAATTTATGCATATACTAGCTTTCCGGCTGAGGCTTAGCCCGCGTGAAATTATGTACTGTAAACAGTAACTCTGGATAAAATATGTGATGAAGGCATTTAACAGCTAGCGTACTCAATAACAAATCGTCTTAGCTCAGTGTAATGAGCGCGCGCAATATGCTCCTATGATGTCATAGTAATTCCCATCGCAAAGTCTTTCACGGGATACGAACCCGTAACCCCACCCCTCCCACACCACAAACTTTATACAATAGGTACCTGAGTGAATGCTTTAAGGCAGGCCGTGATAATTATTTCGTATGTACAGGCTACAGTCCAAAGATGTTTTATTTATGAGTAGGTTGGCAAAAAGAAACGATTGTTGAATTATTTATCCATGATCATTCTCTTTTTTCGGGAAACTGTAACATTATACTGCTTTTCACATCTTTAATTTTCAAATTTCATATAATCCTGAATTTGATTTGTACATATCTACATAATATTCATTTTTATCAAAAAATCATCTCTATATCTCAACGGGTATATGCGGTACAGATAATTATTTGAAAACAAATTTCATTTTTTTTTTTAACAGCTTTCAAGGACGAATTTCGAAAAATGCCTTCAATCACGTTTTTGATAATTATGTAAGATTTATTTTTAAGGAAAAACCATTTCAATACTTCCACTGGTTTAGGAGATAAGTGGGATTTTAATTAAAAATACGTTCTATTTTTTTAAGAACTTTCAAGGACGAATTTCGAAAAATTCTAAAAATACTTTAGATATTTACTTTACATCATTTTAAAGAAAAAAATCACCTCACTATCTGAAATGGTTTAGGAGAAATCACGGATTAATGAAAAACACATTTCGCAAAATCGAAAAATTCGCAAATATGCATTTCTTTGGGCAATATTATGAAGTTAAATAAATTATGACAGCTTTCCCGGTTAACGAGATATCAGGGAGTCTTTGGAAATACATTCCACCCCTTTTCACCCCCTTAATTAACGAATTTCGAAAAATACTTTCTTAATGGGTGCCTACGGGGCAAGTGGAAGCTTCCCTCAAAATTTCATGGTTCTAGGTCCAGCTGTTTGGGCTGTGCGTAGATGAATGAATGCGTGAGTGAGTGTGTCAGGACATTTTCATGATTGTACCCAAAATCTAATATGTGTACATAATACAGTGTGAATAATATAATATCCACGGAACATCCATGTAAGCATATTTACTGTATTTACTAAATAGTAGATATAAAAAAATACATGTCACACGTAATACGAAATAAAGCAACGATGATTACAAAAATCAAAAAGCTATACATGCATAGTCTATTTTTCTCGTCCATAATAACATATTTAAAATATACACGTGCTATAGCTACTGACAATTCTTTGTGGATGTTAAATTAACATAGTTGTAATTAGATAGATACTTCGTAAAAAATATACACTACAAATGTGCAATGGTGCTTGTATCAGGGACACTATCAGAGTCACTATCCCCTCCTATTATTAAATTATGCTATTTGCAATATTACAAACTTTCATGCATTAATTTCTTGTTTCTCGATGCCTAAGTTCACGCGTATTTAAATAACCTTAAACATTTATTTATTAAAGGAAATTATAAGAACTTGAAATAAGTTACTGCTGCACTACGAAAATGGCTCAGACTTCATCAATAAAATGCTATTCGATAACATATACGTCTGAGAAATAAGGACATAAAGTCATAGTAATTTGAACCGCGTGTATTTTTCACGAATTTTCATATTTATTAATCCAGATAAGTTCCCAAATGCAATTTACAAAGATTTATTTTACCACAGATGCAAGAAAGAAATTGTGTAAAACAAGTCACAGTGTCCTCAGCTTGTGAGCAAGGATGGAAAAATACTCGGATCGGATTGACGTCGATAATATACACAAAGACACAATTAAACATAATGCAGTTTTTGAAGAAGCTTAGAAAAGGGAAGGTATAATACAGTCTGTAGCCAAATAAAAATGCCCGCACACTAATACGCAACGGTAACATTCCATTACATTCGTAAACGTTATTACTTACGACTTCTGCGCGTCATTTTCCATAAAACTGTCAAAAAATGTACACGTCAGTAGAGATGAATGTATATCGCGAAAATGTTTCGTACCAAGATACCCTTGAAAACACTATAGTTTGTTTCAATATGGTACGACTAGGTGGTAATACGTTTGGCACAACGTAGCTGTCTGCAGACCAATAACAGGCATAAAATATTACAATAGCGGGATTCTTGTTGGCTCAGTCAAATAGGGTCGTACAAGCGTAAGCCAGGTAACTGTTGGTAAGCAGAACGTGCATTGAAACCCAGCAAACAGTCAAGTTTTCCCGCGATAAACCATCATCTCTAGTCATCAGATATTCGTCCTGACACTAGTTATACGGCTATGTGCAGAGTTACAACACAGGCTCAGAAAAACTTGACTGTAGCCAATCCAAGGGAGATACAGCAAATGTTTTCAACACTCCTTCAATTAATGCTGGTATGGTCTGTCGCTATACATAGCAGAGAAATATTACTCGCAAAAAATGTTTAGTCCGATTATTTCGTTCTGTTGCAAAAATAAATAAATCAAAACACGAAACAGAAGATTTTTTTTTTCGAAGTAATTACAAGGAAACGCCAAATTTGTACGCAAAACGTGCAGCTGAAATTTCTCCCCCATATCACCGCTGTTAAAGGACATTTTTTTTCCGTCTAGATATTAGCATTACACTAACGGCTTGTTGGGTGGGGAGTGTGTGTGAAAGGTAGGGGAAGGGGGTGTATGTAGGGGGTGCAAATGTCTGAGAACAAAGGATCCGCCCTCGAGCAGACGACATATTCGACCGCTGTCCTCAATGGCGCATTAAGGCCCGGCAATTACCTCGTGGCAAGACTCGCCCACCCTTAATCACTGGGCCTCTAATTGCTCAATTCATTACAGCAGGCTGGGTTCTCCGCCTCGCCTCGTGGCATACGAATAAGGCGTCGAAGGGGCGACACATGTGGCGCACGGTGCTGTCCTCTTGGGGGTTGTACCTGCCGACATTCCACCACCCCCACCACCATCACTGGCCAATCTCGGCTAGCGGCAAGTTAGCCCAACTCTCATGTGAAACTGCGTAGGTTACACTATTACTTTGGTTATAAGTAGAGATGATGGTTTATCGCAGGAAAACCTGACTGTTTGCTGGACTTCAACACACGTTCAGCTTAACCTTCCGTTAGGCGCACCCCTTTTTCAAACATAGATTGGCGCAAAGCACCTGTGGGGTGTTCACACGTTTTACTCTACAATAAATACTGAGGGCCAAATATTTTAAACCCTAACACTATGTGCATTTGGAAACATTTCAAATAAAGACAATTAGAATATAAAAAGTTAAAAAAAATCAATTTTTTAATGTAAAGTATTAAAACTTTTGTACATGTTATACAAGTCCAACTGCAGCATAATTAATGTAAAATCTCACAAAACCAAACTTGCAATAATTGCATAACATGCAGCAACTCAATCAACATATCTTAAAACAGTATGAATGTGTATAAAATAATGTAGTGAAAAATTTATGAAATACTCCTATACTTATAATATACATACAGTACACAAACCAAAACATGAAAACAACCTTTTTTTCTGTCTGGAACATTTACAATCCAATTTGTTTTGAGATTATAGGAAACGTTCTCAAATACCAATATTCAAATACTAATATTCTTATAAAATTAAAAAACCAATCTAAGTACAAAACCCTCAAATTACACAAACAAGTTGACAGTAAAATAACACCATTCCATTTATTTTCTGCTGTCTTATTTGAATGTAGTCACTAGCTACTTGCAATATTACTCACTGTCACTGTATTCTTCTAATTTATTTGTCATTGCTGACTTAGAAATATAAGTCTTTGCACACTATAGTAACATGACTCAAACACAAATATTTTCCACAAGTAACACAACAATATTTTGTATTTTTACGTTGCTTGTCTTCACGACATGGCTCGCATAATTTTCTTTTGTTAACATTTACGATCTCTTGTGGTGCGTTGGGATCAGATTCTGTACTTATGGCAGGTTGTTTAGTGACCTCTGTCAATCTATGCCGTAGTGTTGTAGGCAGATTTTGTTTTTCAACACTGCGTCGAGTCATTTCCTCTGTTACGAGATCTTTTGCAAGCTGACGCAAGAAAGTCCTACGGTTGGTCACATCATGGCCATTTCCATAGTAGATTACCTGTGTGTTGATACCGGCCACATTGAGCATGGAAAAGAAAATCACCATAGGCCAGCGCCGAACATTTCTCGCCACGTTATATGTTGCACACAATTTATCCACAGTATCCACACCTCCTTTAGTCTCGTTGTAAAAGGTTATGATTTCCGGTTTTTTCAACGACCCTGTACTTTCATCAACTGCATCATCGAAGTGAAGGCTCGATATAAGAATTACATTTTTGTTTTTCTTAGGAACATAGGAAACTAAAATCCCTCTTTTCTGAACCCAAAAATACTTGACTTTTCACTCCGGTTTGCAGTGTGTTTGAACTCATCTGGAATTTGCCATTTATTTTTCTTTAGTGTGGCAACAACAGATAGTTTTTTTTCCGCCAGTTCACTCAGGAGGGTAACATTACTGAACCAGTTATCAACTGTAACATTACGCCCCGTGTTCACTATTGGCGCAACCATCCTGTGAACAATGTCTGTGCAATGATTACTGACAGAATATGGACCATCTGGTTGCTTGCCAGCATATACTTCCATGTTGTTAGTGTAGAACATTTTTGAGTCTACAAGAGCAAAGATCTTCATACCATATTTGGCGGGTTTGGAGGGAATATACTGCCGAAAAGCGCAACGACCTCGAAACGCTTCCAATTTTTCATCAAGTGTAACATTTTCACCGAGAGAGTAGCTTTTCTGGCAATTAGCCACAA
>PNEQ01051512.1:0-40971 GCA_003012365.1 Medauroidea extradentata
TTACCGCATTACAGGGGTCTAAAATTAGATATTTCATCATGTTTCGGATGTGGTTTGAGTCACGTACGCCGCTTCGCAGGGCAAAAACGCAGTTGGGACAGGTATCTATGACGTAGTTTCGGCGGGATTCCCACTGTGAGACACTCGGGCTTTGAGTCATGGGCCAGCCCTCAAGGTGTTTCGACACAGGCCCCATCCAACCCGCCCTCAGAAACACAGCATTCAACAATATTCAATCACTGACTATGAAGCAGAACTGCAGAACTGCACGTAAGGCACCGTAACAAAGTGGGGCAAAATTCTTTTCGCGAAAAACCAGGGTCCCTAGCAATGAAACAAAGTGGTGCAAAAATATTTTTACCAAAAATCAATGGCACTGTAATATCCATTGCTGTTTTAGAGGGTGACACTAAACCAACCGGGCGAGTTTACACATGAGTACGTCAAGTGAAACTGACGGAACAGTCTTGTCTCAAGTCAATTCCTGCAGATTTGAAAATTTGCCTGTGCGACTTATTAAGCGTTCACTTTGAGTGGATACTGAAATATTTTGAATTCAAACGGGAGATTATTTGGCATCAGTGGAATTCGTGTTACTCTGTGCCGACCCGTCTAAAATAGTTACTTTGAGTAAATTTAAATCTAGAATTTTTACTTGTAATCTAGGGTCATCAATAGATATGATGGTATATCGCGAAAATTTTTAGTGCCAACATGCCCTTGAAAACGCTGCAGTTTCTTGCAACACGTATGATTCGGTGACATACTTCTGACACTGCGTAACTGTCTGCAGATCAACAACAGGCATTAAATTTTATAACATCGGTATTCTTATTGGCTCAGTAAAATAGGGTAACAGCTCCAAATGCAAGCTAAAGCCAGTAATCATCTGGTAAGCTGAATGTGTGTTGCAACCCAGCAAACAGTCAATTTTTCCCGCGGTAAACCATCATCTCTAGTCATCACTAGAGATGGTGAAATTTCATGAATTCAATGACCTGCATGTTGGAATCGAATATCCTATACATACTCAAGCCATATCTATTCGTTCATTGTCTGCTGTTCCACTGAGTAGTAGCTAGTGGAAAAACGGCCCGGAGTATGCGTAGGATATTTGATTCTATCATGCAGGTCATTGAATTCGCGAAATTCCACCATGTATAGTCATCACTAATGACAAGATTTTGTAGAAAAGATTATTGCACCAATTGGTTTTGAATGTCTTATGTGCACATCTGCAGCTTTGCTTCATTGTCAGTGATTTTATGTTTTAACTCGCATTTGTGTTGGGTTTCTTCTGGCAAATCACAGGCGTATGGGGCCACAATTGTCTTACTCTGATGACAGACCTGTCTGAGTAAAGACACGTTGCCAATAACCATGAAACCAAGCTGCAGAGCACGTAAGGCATTGAAACAAAACTGTGCAAAAATATTTTCGCGACAAATTCGTGTGACTAGTCGCCACAGAGTTTCAGTGGCTTTAAATTTCTGAGTAACATCGTGGGCACACCCACATGCCTTTTAAGTCTGTGGTTGAGGAGATACGATTTATTTAAAAACATTCAAATGTTAACTGCTTTGTCTGTATTTACCAACATGTTGATTTTAAAACATTTCTCTCTTTTCTATTGGTTTCAACAGTATGCTACTGGTGACTGCTGCCTCATCATTTTGGAGGTTAGAATTGCTCTTCAACATAACCATTCCATAATCTTGTCTTGTATGTTGGTATAACACTGGATAAGTTTTTGTTATTTTGTTGTGTTACTGTCACTATAGTGCACAACCCATCCGGGATGGTAATCATTGCGTCTTTCAGGACAGTCACTGATTTTTACTATTTTGAACGGGTGTTCTGAAAAATATCCAGCGTATTCTTCACCTTTCGGATGTACTTTCATATGTTTAATAAGTTTTAGCACATTGACCGAGGAACACACATATTTCTTTAATCCCGCCTTGATCTCATCGGCGCCGGTTAGGTGTGGCGTAACACTCCTGCCAACACTATCACACAACCCAGCTGAGTTCTTGTAACTTCTTCTATCCTGCAGTATCACATTTAAGGGTCCTTCCTACCTGCGTTTCAAATTCGCTGCAGTTAGTTGCGGCTATTCTTTTTCTGACGAAACTATTTATCGCGTGTTGTATTTGTGTATCTACGAAGAGAACACACACTTCAAACTTTGTCGCTATATTTTTAAAAATCCGAAACGTTTATTAGGAACATAATTTTCGGGCCAATCAAAATGGACAAAAATGGGTTTTCCAGACTGCCGTATCTAGAAAAATAACACCCGGATTAAAGAAAACACAACTATAGAAACAAGCATTAGATTTTGAACTGTGTTGCCCACAAGTATAATTATGTGGTCTCCGCTTAAGAGGGCGTGGTACATAATTCAACGCTAAAAGTATTAATCTATAACTGTAGGTTTCTTGAAGCCAATTTGCGAAAAGTAAACAAAAGCAATCCTAAACAATAGTTTTAGCCAAATTTTTAAACAAAATTATTGCCAGTGTTACGAACTTCTGAGGCACAGTCTCTGACGCCGGAACCTCGTGCATTTAACTGCGGCGCAAGAGATAACGCGTAACGAATTAGTAATTTTGGAGAAATATTTACTCATAAAGTTGGCAAATACTGTTATCTAGGATTTCCATTGAGTGTTTTGTCCACATTGGCTTCGGAAAAAGCGTAGAAATCAATTGATTATTTCAGCGTTTATTTATCTACCACGCGCTCTTTAAAGTCCAGTAAGAAAAAGAATGTTAGTAAAGCACTGCACGCGATTGCGAGTAGCTTGTACGGAGAGGCGATGTTGCATTACTGTACATATGTCGGTCAACGGCAACCTTGCCGCTCCTGCCTCACACACACGAACGCAACCTATCTAGGGAGGCCCCTTAATGCTATTTAGTCTGTGCTTCTGCATTCTTAGTTCAGAGGTTGTACCAGGCTACAGCGGAATAGATCCAGCAGACGTTGACTGCGGTCGCGTGCACACACCAGCAACCTCTGACATTCTCGGCCTGCGGGGCGGTGACCAGGTCACGGCTATTTCCGAGTAGTGGCCTTGCCGTGAGAGTTATCTGCCCACCGCTACCACGAGTCGTATCTGCCTGCCGTCAGGGGCTATTATTAGAGGACTCTGACAGCGCGACTTGTCCGCCGCCGTCGTGTTTGATCACCAACAACCGTTCGCAATACAAGTTAAAGGCTTAAATTAAAAACTAAAAAAAAAAAAATAAAACACGACTTACAGGATAATAATCAATTAGAATTGCTCACATCCACTAAAAAAAAAAAAAAAAACTAGAAAAGACCTGATGTTCTTTAAAAGGCTGAACAAATTTCCTTGAATAATATCTAAGGACACTCTCAATCAAGTAACCTAGCTTTCAAGCAAAAAAATAAATAAAAACAGGTATATTCGTTTAGGAGCTACGATGCCACAGACAGACACACAGATACGCAGACAAACACGGCAAACTTATAATACCCCCCTATTGCGCCGGGGGTTATAAATGAGCACGTTTAAAGATCGTCTTGCTTAGGATAACATTTTTTAAAAGTGAGCTTTAAGTGACCGCAGAAGCCTAGTGGTCAGACCACTTGTCTCCCACAAAGGCGAGCCGAGTTCGATACCCGGAAGGTACGATCACTGGATTTTCACTTGTAAGAACCATGCCAGACGATGTCGCTGGTCGGAGAGTTTTCTCAGGGATCTCCCTTCCATGGTAGAGCCTTATCTCATGCCATCCTCCTGGGCACGCAGCTGTCTATGGGCTCCCAGTGAGTCTGCAGTTCGGGATGTGATATCCTGGTCCTCGGGTACACTGCGATATTTATTTATCGAGCTTTATATCTCGTTGACAGCGGGTTCATCAGAGACAGTTACACGCAACTGTGTACAAGGAACGTAGATAAAAATAAATTATCTATGGCCTAGTTAAAGGAGTCATCCCAGCATTCGCTTGGAGCGATTCCGGAATGCCATGGAAATACCGAAGTCAGGATGGCCGGAGCCAACTATCGAACCCGGGTTCTCCTAAAGGTGAGTAGAAAAATAATACAAACAGTTTTTTATCATGACCTCATACGTTAACTTTTGAGAGCGGTACAAGTTTATACACTTTGATTGTTAAAATAAATTGTAATATCATTATGTTAGGTATAAAACATATTACCGCAAAGGCAGTTGAAATAAGTAACTGAGTGCTACGAGCTGGCTTGCGCTAACTATTCATCTATATTGTTTACGTGGTTGGTGCATTTAGAGTTGGCTACTCCCTTCAACACAACGAATTAATAACAACTATTTGTCAGTTCGGTAAGCTAGTTCTGCGTGGACAATTGACATGACACGGCGAAAGCAAAAAGCAATAGCCAATTAAATTACCTGTTCTTCATAACAACTAACAATAGTTTATTACCTAGCCTTGTGGAAGTAAAAATTTGTTGTTCTGAGTTGTTTCCATTATTTTGGTACCGATTTCATAATGTAGTTTATGGGAATGTCCTGATACAACCCTATCAGTTTCCTCTATTTCCCTTCCCAGCATCTCTTCCAGGAAAGGAATCGCTAAGGTGGTTGGAGAGTTATGTTGCTCATCAGGTTTTCCCAGACCGTGGTGACTCGCGCTTCGTCAATCGATAATCCGGAGAGCTGCGAAAAACGACCTCTCTAACCACCGCAGACGAAAAAGCTTCTGTTCAGCCATTTTTATTCAACTCTGGCAATCTAATATGCTATAGTATAAATCAGTGTGAATCATCGTCGAATCCGCGGCAATCATTCAATGATATAATCTGTGAGTTTACTCTTATTCCAGTGGAGATGTTTTCATTAATTTGAATGTGAATGAAGTGAAGTCATTGATTTTGGTCAGCGCTTAACATCGAGGTCTTCAGCGTTGGTGGTGTCATGACGAGAGTATGGAGCAACGCCGGAAATAATGGCGGGGGAAACCGGAGATCCCCGAGAAAACCCTCCGACCAGCGGCATCGTCCGGCACGATTCCAAATGCAAAAATCCGGGGACCGACCCCGCCGGGAATCAAACCCGGATCGCCTTGCTGGGAGGCGAATGGTCTGGCCCCTCGGCCACAACGGGTACAACTAATTTGAAGTCGTTTTCAGATGCATTCCTCTGTGACACCCAACGAGCAATTTTACAGCAAAGTACAGTAATAGGTAGCTAAGACTTCCTTCCCACCTTGCACAAATAAAAGTCCTCAGACAGAACTATTGAATCAGACAGAAGCGGGGAAGGAATCGTTGTTATGAACCACCCCAGTACTTGCCTCGAATGATTTCGGAAAACCCTGGATAACCTAAATCTGAAATTCGAGACCGGGAATCGAATCCGGGCACTTCCTAATGCGATTGGCAGACGAGAGAGACAACGGTAGGCATTCGGTTGTGTTCTGAAGTAGAAGTCCTCGGCGGGGATACATCCGCTAGTTGAGCGTCTTGGTCTTATACAGTAGATGGTAGATGGAGTTAGTGTTCAACGAGCAAGCCAGCCTTACAGCTCGCGTGACCCAGGCCGCGAAAGCGCTAGCTGTTCATCAATAAAATGCAAAGCAGAAACATTATTACATTACTACAGCAGATTGCAGTCGATTCACCTAGCTATGACTTTATTTTTGTATTTTACCAAATTTTATCATAGGAAATGTGATTTTCTCTCGGGAAATATACATAAAGTTGATACGAATTCGTCGATTGTTGTCAATTTTCGGTGAATTTATTGGTGGGAGGCGAATGATCTGACCATTCGAACACCGCGGTCCAAGTAAGTCGTTTGTCTATGGTTTAATTTGGTACACTTACGTGCGAAAATTTATCCTGATATTGTTTACTTGAGAGTAGAATAGAGTAACATAGTCTCAACTCCAAAAATTAAATTTCCTCACATTTCCGAATATTTTGGCATAAATGCACATTCAAGTAAGGTTGATTCCACTACAGGTTGGAAAAATCTGTGTTAAAAGTTTAAAACATGGACGCTTGAGAGCTGATATTAGTAAGAGGTGTAAACTGACCTACCACAGAGTTTTTTGGAATTTTAAGTTACATGAAGTTGTTAATTCAAAAGTCAAAATTTATTATTTTTTAAATTTTATAACACATTTAATGACTTCACTCTTTGCCAAGTCTAGTTAAATTAAATTTTACTACGATTTAGTTCTTTATTGCACCCGTTAGCGATAGCTAACCAGCGGCAGATTTATTCCCTGTGCCAAATTCTCCCATAAGAAAACACAGTTGCTTTCTAACCTGTAGCAGAATTAACTTTAATTCCAAGCAAGCACGAAACTACAGCTGTGTGTACGGTACGCTTATGGAGTTTGTACACAAGGTAGTGTAATCTACTTGTTCGCCATAAACTTGCACAGGTTCAGGAGAAAGTATATACACGCCCCAAGCCAAAAACTAAGGGGGAAGGGAAATTCGGATGTCACACTGTTAAAAATTTCCGTGAATTTACGGGCAATTTTACGGAATCATCTGCTTAGTTAACATAAACATTATTTTGCATCACAGTTATACACAATAATGTTTCATCAATTATACATACGTAAAACTGCGAGAAGAAACTAAATAAATAACCGAACGCATTATTGTGCCTGTATCCTAAAGAAGTCTCATAAATATGCGAGTTTCCATAAGTGGAGCTAGTTACCTTCCGTAATTTAACGGACACTTCTGGAGAATTTTTTACCAGCACTTCTCCGTAAAACAATGAAAATTATATTTAACAGTGCCACCTTATGTTTGTAAGTGTTTTTAGCAACTGTTGTTTAGTACTTCTTAGTAACATACTAAAAATTCCACTGGCATTCAGTACCACTTGAAATACTCTCATGTACACCGTTATTAATTTTAACGGAAATGTACCGTTAACAAACGGAAATAGTGTCCGTAAAAGTAAAATACGGAAATGTCTATAGTAAATTTACACTACGGAATCATACGTATTATGTCCATGAATCTGCGGAAACTTGCACGGGAGAAATCGTAAATTTATGGGTTAGACAGATGTGAATATTACGAATATATTTTGATAACATCACCGGTAAATCTGCAAATCTTTAGACATGCAATTGTAGCATTATATAAATGTAAATATTGCTCAGTTCCGTGTGATGAAACTGTTTTACGGAAACTTCTGTTGGATTAGGAAATAAGTTTCCGTAAATTCACGGAGGTATCCGGAGAAATTTTTACCAGAAATGCCGTAAATCTACGGAGAAAATTTTTACAGTGCATCCCAATCAGTGCTTGTGTAAGGAGCTTCCGACCAAAGTACTGGATATTCAATGTAATAAATTGTAATATTTTAAGATAATCATGTCTCGATAGTGTAAATCATTGTGCTTATTAAAAATGGGGGGATTAACAATTAAGGCTTCAGTTTCCACGTGCCCACCTGTTTATTTTACAATTAACGTTTGTTGGCTCTTGAAACACTCACTTTGATTTTAATGAACCACGAACGATTACCCATTGGACTCGCATTCGGGAGGATTTGGGTTCGATCCCCGGCTCCGGTCATCCTGATTTCGGTTTTCCATGGTTTCCCGTAATCAACTCCAGGTGAATACTGGGATGGTTCCTTAACAAAAAAAAAGTTGTGGGACGACTCCTCTCCCAGCTCCTGTCATTGCATTAAGTTGCGTATCTAATAACCTCGCTTTCGACGAGACGTAAAGCCAATTACCTTACATTTGCCTTACAAACTAAATTATACAAACATTTTGGAATCTAGAAACTAGATAGTTCTAATTAACGTTACAATAACAATTAATTAATTTAATCATTTTTTACGAAGCAAGTGCAATTTTGGGGGGGGGGGGGGAGGTGCAGCTGCACCCCTTGCATTCCCTGTACGAGCCCTTTGTTCTTCGCATTTAGGTGTTCACCTTTTTGTTCAAGAAAGATAACCGTGCGTCTAGGCTTTAGGTGGACTCAGCCGTAGATCGCACCTGGCAGGCGAGTGTTTTCTCAGACCAGGACGGGGTATAGTTGGTTCATTAGCGCTGACCAGATGCGCGCAGACAAGCTCGAGGAGAGAGCTAAGTATAGTGGCGCAGGTCGTGATGTAGCTTCCATCTTACGTAACCTGCTTATCTCCGCAGTTCATTTTTTATATATATAAATCGCCTCGGGAAGGGAGAGGACGTCATAACGGCGACATAACGGCGTCGACGCGGCATATTTCAGTCGCCCACGAATTTGGCTCGAACGAACTAGCGACAGGTCAGGAAACACTGCTATTTTAATGAGTCCTTTACTGCAAAACCGACTGCGAGTCAGTTGAGCTACTTATTTCATTATTTAAGAGTGCACTGTATATAATTCAGCGCTAAAAGTATCAGTTCAGGATTGTAGGTTTCTCGAAGCTATTTTGCAAAAATAAAAAATTCTAGGCAATAGTTGTTTTTTTTTTTTTTTTTTTTTTTTCCCAACTTTCTGAGCAAAAGCTTTTCTCGATTAACGTATTTCTGAAGAACAATCTGTGACGCCGAAATCTCATACATTTAATTTCGGCGCAATAGATCACGCTATTCAATTGCATCATTCTGGATAAAGTTTAATCATATAGTTGGCTAATATAATTACCAAGGATTGCTGTTTTGCAGTCTTCTATATTGACTTTCAAAAAACGTACATCTCAATTAAAGAATTCAGCGCTTATTTGTCTACCACGCCCTCTTAAGGAGCGTCCCTACACTGCAGAGGCCTGACCAAGCTTTCGATGATGGACGTACACTTGCAGCGACAGCTGGGCGTGATCTCGCATGAAAAGACATACAGAGGGTGGAAACCAAAGGAGTAGCATTGGTCGAAGGGGGGTATATATATGAGTGTAGAAGAGAAAAAGGGACTGAAAATACGAAAACACGCTTTGATTTTAGTCGGGTTTCTCACAAAAAATAAGTCACAAAAGTGTTCTAACACAGAAATGTGTTCTAAGTTACTATACGTAAATAAATTTTTATAGAAGAGTATGCTTTATAAATGAATGGCACTAAATACAATATTTTGCTATGTCCCCAGTTTTTTACATTTGTATTAATATTCCAGATATAAACCTTTGACTCTGTTAATAGAGGAGCGGCTTTTGTCTTTGCTGCAAAAAAGTTACACCTTCGTAGGAACATCATTCTTTGAGAAATTATAATAAACAAATCATCCTGAAATGGTGCTAATTTATTAGCTAGGGAAGCTCCTTGAACACTTCTAGTGCCAGCATAAAATTAAACCAGCACAGAACACAGTTTTTAAAAGTGGGATGAAACAGTATAGAATTTCTTTGCCTCGCGTAATAAAAAAAAATATTCATGCAGGTCTGCTATAAGATCACAGTCCTAAAGGAAAGATTTTCCCAGTAGTGACAATAATTTAGGTGTGCAGAAGTTTGACAATGAACACCCGGATCCATACTTGTCACATGTGCAACTGGCCACTCACTGGAACAACGGCCGATGAACAAGTGACTACGAACAGGGTGAACACAGTACTGAGGAGTCCATAGTTGAAAGGACGTTTAATCTCCCTTTCCAAACCTCCAACCCCTTCCACAAATTTTTTGGAGTCTCGACTTATGGCCACGTGGTTTCTGTCGTCGAGAGATAGCTTACGAAGGGCATATTTTTATAGTACTCTCCTTGCTCACCAGACTGAAGAAAGGAAATGAACAGATGGGTGAACGCGATACTGCAAGCGAGGCAATATCAATAAATCACTGCCCGTACAACGTACGGTCATCGTGCTGAAAACGATAACACTTGACTCGGTTCTAGTATACCCTTATACAGTACTACCCATCAAAAATAACATTCCACTTTGAATAAATAATTGCCTATGAAACCTTTGGAGTACCCATAAAAATTCCTATGAACAGTTTTGTATGCGAATATCAAATTGACGGTTCAGACACTTCAATAGTAAACAAGTAACATACATTAGTGTGCCTTATTACCGCAGGCTACTGTTTCAGGAAACAGCCAATGAACATCTGAATTATGTGACCCATGGCCATATCCAACAGATCAGTGGAGTCCAGAAAATGTTAAAAATTATTCATAAATGTAAACAGAATGTTGCTAAGAGTAAAAAAAAAAAATTTTTTTTTACACAGAAGGAAAAAAATTTGACATTCTTGGGGTGGCTGTAAAGAAATGTTTCTTCACTCCAAACTCATACTTTATGAACACAATTTTTGTGTCACTGATTTTTTTTGTTTGATGCAATGCAATTTTTTTTGCAAAGAATATACTTTCTGAAACATATTTTTTTAAAATCAGCAACTAACTCACAAGGATTACAGCTGGACTAATTTAACTGCAAAACACTTTTTATGCCATGTAAATACGTATACTTAAAAAAAAAATTGTTTTCATCAAGTCTACTTAGAAGTCTTTAAAAAAATTTTAATTTTGTGACAAAGAAAGTATTTCAGAGTGCTTTGTCTGGCAAAACCACATTTAGAAACGTTTACTCTTAAACTGGACATTCCAAGTAGGCCAAAGTCACTAGAGTGCTTTGCAAAGTTTTTAAGACTCTTATTTTCCAGGGTTTGCCAAGTCAACAATTAAGTAAGTTGTGGCGAAAGTAGTGGCCAAAAAATTTTGCTCGCGAGCTTAAAAAAGAAGTGTAACCGTATTTTAGTGCGAACTGGTGAGATTTGTAGTGGTGACGTGAACAGACGTGAATGAGTTTGGTACCGTGCTCGCGTCTTGGCAGACGGCTGATTTGTCCGTGGTGTTACGCTTGTTCAGACGTTCAAAAAAAGTTTGTAAGCGTTTGGGGAAGAAAAACGAACCTCGCGGAGACAGTCGAGAGGCGTCGCTTAGTTTCACGGTGCCCGAGAAAAGCAGGTGAGGTCCCAGAATCTTGAGATGGCCTCGAGCCAAGGATCTTTAAAATAGAGTCATCTCCCTCGTCACGGCGAGACCAGGGATTTTATAGCCCACCTTCCCAGCCCATTCAGACGGCCATCTGAACATGAGAGTCCATTACCGCGAGGTTAGAAACTATAGCCCGTGTACGTACACTGTAAGAAATTGTTTGGACAAGCACCACACATCGTATAGGAGTTCTGAGACCCTACTTATGGTGAAAGAAATTGAATTTCTCTTGTATTTATGGTACGTGTACCATTAAAGTGATCGTGAAAGTAGCACATATAGGGAAAATATCAACTTTGTATGGGAATGATTCAATATTGCATTGTAAAATTCCGCACCACGTATAGGTTAATTACTTCCATTCAATGTGTAGGAGGTTTACCAGCTGTTTTTTTTTTTTTACTGTGTACGGGGTGAAAAGTGTGAACTGCGGGTTTTATACCAACTCGTGTCGGCCACCTGCCGATATGAGCTTATATTTAGAGCTGGTGATCTTTGGTGAAAGGAATTATTCAATATTTTGAATGAATGCATGACGCTCACATTTGCACCTCTACTTAATGGCTATTGACAGAGTGTATTTGTGAAGAGAAGCAGTTCATTCTACTGTGCCAATGAGAATAAGGTTACAGCGACACTACATGTCTGTGCTTTGTAGGCAGATCCCCAAGACGTTGAGAGCCTTAAACAGCCAATCACTTACCATAGAGCAGAGCTGCAGATGTGCACATGAGTCATTGAAACAAAATATTGCATAATCCTTTTCACCAAAATCACCACCTATACTTATATTCTTGACGGAAACCTCGACTCAAGCGCTTTGAATTATCTTCGAAAGGGAGGAATCAAAATACTTCCTGTAGCCACAGGCATGCTTTTCGGAATCTCTTCAATTGTTGTGGTAGAATTTGCCCTCCTGTACCTGTCCCCAAAGGCTACACATGAGACACAATTAAAGGGTACCTTTGGGTAAGGGTTATTGTTAATTTTTTTATATAATTTTACAGGAGAAAGGTTTTTTTATAACCATTATACTGGTGTTTATGTTGAAATTATGAGTACATTACGTTATTACTCGTATACCGAGAAATGTGGGTGCGCAATATTGTTAACGAATAATGTTTAGTACACCCAAAATTATCTCAAAACTAAAAAAAAAAAAAAAAATTGTTTTAAAAGCCCTTGTCCAGATCATTAATATGGAGATGAGCCCTTTTTCGATGCATTTGAGCCCATATCCAAGGTAAATAATAAAATATCACATTTTTAGTGGGCTTATACAATAAAACATAAGCCATCCTCCAAAATAAAATATCCTGTATCCCCTAAAAATACAAAAGAATTAATTTCCCCTTATCCGAAGCCAACCATAAATTACTGAGGACGTTTAAACTTCGCGTTACTGTTAGGCGACAGATTCACAGTCCTTTACTTACTTGAACATATTCAGTGACCGTATTGACTTCGGGCCCTTGTATCTTTGTGTACCAGCATAACAGCATCGTGGGAATTGGACTTATACCATTGGTTCAAAAAGTCCTTCAAGTATGTCACACAAACTGTTACCCAACAGCAGTAGTCAGGTTAGTCCAGTAGAGATAGGACTTAGAGCTGGTGATTTTTGGTGAAAAGAATTATGCAAAATTTTGTTTCAATGCCTCGTGTGCACGTCTGCAGCTCTGTTTCATGGTCAGTGATTGGCTGATTCTAACTGTCAACGTATTGGGGATCTACCCGAAAATCACAGTCGTATGGTGACGCAGTAACCTTATTCACATTGGCACAGTAGAATTAACTACTTTTCTTCACAAATACACTCTGCCAATAGCCATGAAGCTGAGGCGTAGATGTGAGTTTTTGCATTGATACAAAATGTTGCATAATTCTTTTCACCAAATATCACCAGCTCTAATAACAACGTGAAATTTGCAGGCCTCTAAAATTACAAACCTTAAAGTGAGTTCCCCCAAACCCACCAGACTTTGTTGCTGAGTCTGTCAAACACTCAAGCTACAGCCAGATCATTGTTCCAGTCGGAAGCAGTTGAATGTTGCCGATAGAAAGAGAGAATGGTGGTGGGTGTGGTTACCCCTTCACCAGTCAACAATTCAAAGTGGATTAGCCACCACCTTGACGAGGCCGAAGCCTATTCAAACTCTCAACACACGAACGCAGGAGCAAGGCTGCCACATGCATCTACTAGAGTCTTGAACTTTTCACGAAAATATTGTTGCCCCAGTTTGTTTCAGTGCTTTATGTGCACATCTTCAGCTCTGATTCGTGGTTATTGCCATTGTGTCTTTGTGAAGTGACGTCTGCCATTTGACTGTGTTAACACCACGCGTCTGTGATTTGCGGGTAGGACCTCAAGAGTTAAGACACGTGAGAGTTAAAACATCCAATCACTGACTATGAGGCAAAACTGCAGATGTTAACGTAAGTCATCGAAACAAACTGGGGCAGAATTACGCTCGCGAAAATTTCATGGCCGTGTGTATAGAGTTCTCAAGCCGAGCGAGCCAGCAAAGTGACGGAAAATAATCCGCCAATCAGCGGCCAGCTAACACACCAGAATGAGGTCCGATCTGAGATAATGTTCCACAGAACGCAGTGGGTAGTCAGAATCAGTGTCTGCCTCAAGAAGTCTCGTGTAGTCAATAACTGCCGGAGTACGCTGCGTCAGGCAATGTGTTGCCCTTTCTTTAAAATACTTTTAAAGCTAATTTATATAAACTTGCCCATGACGCAACTGGAAAGACGACGTAGATGAGGCAATGAAAGTGAGGAATATGACCACCGAAGAAAGTGAAAATAAAGAAGATGGCAACTGGAGGGCGGTGAAGCGGCGTCAGATGTAGACAATCCGCAAGAAGAAGAAGATTTATATAAACAGCCATTACAATACAAACACGAATGACTAAAGTACGTGTAATTAAAATCAACAACTAAAATTTATTAAACGGAAGTTAATTATATCTTCTTACGTACACCTACAGTATTTCTTACGACAAAACAGCTTGAAGAAAGTTAGTTCACACAGTGTTTTTCTGAAAAATACAAATTGGAAATATGTATTTTTATTTTACAACAAAAAATAAGGACTCAATTTTATAACTCTAAAAATTAAAAGAAAAGCATAGTATATAATAAGTAATGTTCCAAATATATATATCTGTGTGATATGAACTGCAGTAATTGAAAGTGTAAGTTCGTGATTAATCTTTAGATTTGTTTATTTTGCATTTAAAGAAAACATTGATACATGAAACAAGTATTTTGTGTAACAATAAGATAATTAACTGCTACATATTATGTTGCTTGCCTCTATAGTCCTGATGAATTACTGATCAAAATGGAAGTTGTAGAGTGGACCGTTACAATCTCAACCGACGTAGACTAGACGTCTTCCTGGAAGAGTTTCTGGCGCGCGCTCACAGTACCTTTCCAGGAAGTTGCGTTTCCCTTACTGGCGTCTCGTGAGTGCAGTGGGCACTGCATTACTCGTACACGTCATTTCCGTTGTGCTAACCACATTATCTCAAGGACATTCCTCATCCTCACTCGTTGCTATAGTCTGTTTGCAATGCAATGAGCACTTCAGAAAACGCTTCCTAGTATCTAGTATTATGTTAATAGGAATGGAAATGCACGACGTCGAGCGGACAACTGGAATACTCAATCATCAATAAAATCTTAACTACTCGTCAAAATTCGATGAGATTTTTTTTTTTTATTTTATCAACGGACGTTTATTTATACAGCACTATGCGGTAGTAGGTTTTACTTTCGAGTAAAAAATTAAAAACTGTTTTTTAAAAAAATAAGGGCTTAAAACCACAAAATCTACAAAAATGGAAAACTATATGTTTTATAATTTAAAACATTAACATATCTAGGCCTCTAAAATAACCGAATTTAAAAAATATTAGCGTTTTAATTTTAAAATAAGTTTACTCTTCGAAAATCTCTGCGCGTGTGGTTTACGGATGTTAAATTTTTCTGCTTAATCCTTGGGCGACATTTAAAGTCTACCTCATGTCCGTAGAGAGGGTCTGAACACTGGCAGTTTGAAGCTGTTATAGATTGTTGTGAGTTCATGATGAAATAACCGTCACCAGTACAATAATAGTACAGTAGCACGATGTGCGATTGTAGGAACTTCGTTTTAGTTCGTCATATTGCCACGGTGAGCATCGGTAGTGTACAGTGGTAACATTTTCCACTAAAGTAACATTTCCGGAACAAATGTGTTGGTGGCTCTGGGGGTCATTATTGTACACTTACACTCACTTTGTACCCAGACCTCGTAACAGGGACAAAGGAAACAAATACTTAACCGAAGATTGCCGAAGTTTCCCTCCTCCGTCAGACAAATTACGCAACGAAAAATAAACGTTACAAAGGAATACAAACGAAATGAAATAATGCATCTAGGCCTGCATGCTATAAATTGCTTTATTTAGAATATTGAAAAGTTAAATGCAATTACGACAATTATGTTATGAAAATAATTATGATTGAAAGGAAAATTGCGCTAAATTTCAAATTCTGATATTGGTATTAGGTATAGGTGAATTGTGACCACGGGAGTCTTCGGCGAAAAAAAGGTTCTTGATTAACGTGGGATTTACAATTCTCTTAATATATCCTCACTGCTTTGTACAGTTCCAGATCATATGAGCTCCTGCCTATATGTTGCAGGGCACAGGGCTGTAGCCGTGGTGGTGTAGCAGGAAGACCACTCGCATCCTACCACGACAATCCGGGTTCGATTCCTCGTGAGGTCGCTAACGATTTTCGCATGTGACCTGCGGGTCTTCGTCCCCGAATTTTCGCCTGTGGGAATCGTGCCGGATGATGATGCTGGTCGGCGGGTTTTCTCGGGGATATCCCGTTTCCCCCGTCCGTTTATTTCGGCGCTGCTCCATACTCACATGTCACCCCTCGTGCTGAAGACCTAGATGTTAAGTACAGACCAAAATATCTTCAATCAATCGTGTTACTAGTGACGGAGAATTATCGCGAGAAAACTTAACTGTTTGCAAGATTTAGAAGCTTTGTTTACGCTGCTGGTTTTCGTACGTAAGTGAAAAGGTTACCCTGTTCGACTGAGCTGTTGAGAATTCTGCTAGTAAAGTACTTACGACTGCGATCCGTCTATAGACAACTTTTTCGAATCGGTCTGTTATCATACAATCACGTACTGTATGTTGCAAGAAACTGAAGAGTTTTCAAGGTCATGCTGGTATAAGAAATTTTCGTGATAATCACCATAAATACTTATTACATTCTCAATTCTCAGTTGGCAAGAAAGGCGTGGACCAATTGTGAAGGTAACAGAAACCCTGCGTAGCAAAAAAAAAAAGTGCGGTTCCGGGATATACCTCCTTCCAACCCGACCGTCTTCAAATTCTAAGTGAACGACATACCAATCAAATTAAATCAGTTATTATTCTGCGTGTACGTAGTGATGTCTACTTGGTATAGTTAGAGACACTGGAAAATCGCGAAAATGTTTCAAATAGTCTCCAATTAACTGTATTATACTAACCGTGACACGTGTAGACAGTTTTGGAACAAACCACACACGCTGTATGTTCAAGCTCTGCAGTTATAACTGGGCCTGTTGTAGAGAGAAAAAATGCTACAAATAAACGATAGCCAATGTTAATACAAAACATGCAGTGTTTTATACACATCACGTTGGAGCCTAGCAAACAGTCAACTATTCCCGCGATTTTTCAGTGTCTCTAGGTATAGTATAACAAAAGTATCTTCCATCCTTTCCTACAAAAAAAATCCTGGCTACAGCCCTGACAGAAAAATAGAGGTGTCTGCATTCCAGCTTGTAGGTGCAAATACTTGAGAATATTCCTGGGCAGTGATTAAAAATCACTGTCTGGTAATTGCGTCGACGTAGGGCAGTGAAGGTGCAGAGCAAGTAAAAAGATTCTTCACATGTCACAGTTGGAACTGAATGCACCCACTATACGCAGATAAACAACATGTGGGTCACCCACATGTTGTTTATCTGCGTATGTACGAACAAAGCGAATGGACTTGCCCTCGAAGTATTTGATAGGCACATAGTTACAAACCACTTTGAGTTTCCATCACGTGACCTTTTGTACTTCTGTGTGTGCGTGTTTAATTTCTATCCAGTCGCAACGCAGGTGGAAATTCAACATTACACTCATATATATTTAATAGGTCCCCTGCAGGTCTGGCAGCAGTTGTTCTGCGGTCATGCTGGCGCCTGGCAGGCACGCAGTACGCACGAAGGCAGCCAGGTTAGAGTCGCGTGGGACGAGGGTGTCTGCTACGAGATCACCGATATATTTGTCTGCTGCGTCGCACCTATAAGACGTTCCGGGAAGGCGTTATATGGTCTTGGAGGGATGGAGGGAGGCGGTGTATGGAATGCGGTCGGAGGTCGTCTGGAAGACGAGTCGCCCTTCAGAACTGGGCTGCTCCGCCACGAGAGAAGGTTGCCGAAGACGTTGAAAAACTCACGAGACCTAGTAGGATGGGTTTCTCAGTCCCGTGGTCAGGTAGTCTATCGATCACCAGGGTTGCGATAAACACATGTAACGCTGTTCAGGATTTTAATATGGCGGGAATCTAACAGAAGCCGACATATTTTATGTATTTATTTGGGTACATACGTCACAGATAGAGACGATGGCTTATCGCGGGAAAACCTGACTGTTTGCTGGGTTTCAACGTACGTTCAGCTTATAAAAAGATAACTGGCTTTCGCTTGTACGTGGAGCTGTTAGCCTATTTGACTAGGCTAATAAGAATCGCGCTATTGTAATATTTTATGCCTATTATTGGTCTCCGGACAGCTACATGGTGTCACACGTACATCATCCAATCAAACATGTCACAAGAAACTACAGTATTTTCAAAAGTGTGTTGGCTCAAAAATTTTTCGCGATATACCATTATCTCTAGCCATAACTCATGTTTTTTGACCTAACTTGTGTTGAATGACAAAGTAGCCTACAAAAACAGAAAAAGCGATCCCAGGGGAATTCGGTCAGTTTTTATATTAAACGGCAATATTTCTAAACACACATTTTTTCGTTGAATGAAATCTGTGTCGTGTTGTCTTCTGTCATTTGTTGGTTGTTCACTTCCACCGTACGTAGTCCGTTAGGCGCCGGTGTACGATGCGAGAGGTCGTGGGTTCGAATCCCGGCTATTACCCTGCATCGTCTTTCGCTAACTCGCACCTTGTATGTTTATTCCCATTCAGTCCCCGTGTACAAGTGCGTGAACGTAAAGATTTTTCCAGCACGCAATAATGGGGTGTAGAGTCAATTATTTGCTGTGAATATAATTTTGCTCAAACTTGTTACAAACATGCAGCTGTGCCTCATGGTCAGTGATTAGCTGTTTTAACTCTTGCGTGCCTTAAAGAGTTACTGCAAATCACAGACGTATATATAGTACTGCAGTAACTTCACTCTCGTTGGTGCAGTAAAACAAAAAAGTCTTTCCACAAAGCCACGCTGCCGATAACAATGAAGCATAGTTGAAGATGTGCACGTAAGATATTGAAACAAGTTGATACAGATATATGTTCACGAAAATCAGGGGTCGGTAGAGATCAGTGATTGGATGTTTTTAAATCTCATCATCTCGAGGTTTTGCCAGCAAATCAAAGACGTGTGGTATCGCAGTAACATTGCTCTGAACGACACAGTCAAATGGGCGACAGCTCTGCGCTAGCCTACTACATTCTGCCAATGACCACAGAATATTTAGGAATACACAAGTGAAATAGCCGGTAGCACAGCAGACTCAGTCACACACGCCAGAAAAATGGCTTCCCTGGCCAGCAACATGGCGGAGACGCCTACCGCCAATCAGCATAAGGTAGCTGCCCTGCTAGCCGGCAGCCAGGCCAATAGGAAACCTGTTGTAACATGCAGGAGCCAAACAGACACGGGGCTGGTATCAACCATCTCTGGCAGCCAATAAGCGGCGAAGTTCGCCCGTATCAAATGAGCCGCCATGACAGTTCACGTCTGTATTATTATTTAGTCTGTGGCCAATGACCATGAAGCAGAATAGCAGATGTTGATGTAAGGCAAGGAAATATAAAGTGGTGCAGAATTGTTTTCATCAAAAATACCAGCTCTAGCCCTTAAGGGTGTTCACGTGGAAAAAATTCATACCTTTATATCTGCATGGTATAGTGTTCGTTTTATAGACGTTACTTGTAACTTCGTTTTCCACTTGTAATGTTTTTTTTTAGCTCTCATAGTTTTCCCATAGCGGCTGATCAAAGCCAGAATTTGCAAGTTATGGGAACGTAGTAATAACAAATACAAAGTGGCTTAGTTGAATTAATAATTTACACTGAAATTATATATGTTAGGCCATATTCTAAAATGTTTAAAACCCACAATGAAAATCCTTTGTACTTAAAAAAAATTGTGAAAATCGTGACAAATTAGTTCATTTACTGCAATTTTTTTAAAGAAACAAAAGGACTTTGTTGTGTGTTTGTATTATTTTAGCATGTGGCCTGTAATATCTCATTTCATTGTAAATTATTTAATTCGAATAAGTCACTTGGTTTTTGTTATTACTATGTCCCCGTAACTTGCAAATTCTTACTTTGACATGCCGCAACGGGAAAACTATCAGAGCTAAAAAAAATTTTAAGTGGAAAATGAAGTCACGAGTAAAGTCAATAAACGAACACTATGTCATTAGCTTTTTTTGCGTTCAAGGTACGGAAACAGGGAAAGCGATAAGTAGACCATAACACGTCCGTCAAGCACCTCATCGCCACTAGGCGCGAAGGACTAAACTAACATACAGTGTAAACAGTTCTTCAATGGGACTTCAAGTGATGATATTATTTTATTTGTGGAAGGCATGTGATAAGGTCCAATGCAGGTTTCTATGAATTGGTTTCCTCATATTGGTTGATATTTTCTCAGGTGCAGCAACGTGAAAAAGTCATTTTTAGCACTTTAGAGGAGGTTCGAAATCATGTTTTTAATCAGCGGACGGCATTTTTAAAATCATAGGGACACAGTTTGAAGTGTGCATTCTTTCCGTCGGTAAACACATTGGATATATTTTTAACAGTTATTTAAAAAAAAATACTTTCCGTAACACGCTACAGCACGGCTCATGCGCCAGTTCAACTAACTCTTAACCGCTGTCTTCGATGTGGCAATCCTTCCTAGAAGAGTCGTTTAAACTGTAATTAGAAGTCTCCAACTGCAACGGCTTTCTATTATTCACCTGCATGTAAGACAAACAAGCAAATCAGGAAAATATATTACTATTGCGAAGCTATAAGTGGCTTCTATTAGAGACAGCTATGTAGGTGTACAATGACATTTTTATCTGTGTGGAAATCATTCATAAAACTTTTTTTGTTTACAATAGATGGTTAAACTTTTATCACAGGAAAATAAGCCCACGTATCAAAAGCAAAATTCGCGATATTGTTTTATCACAAACTATACAGCACATTTCTATACAAGGAAGTACTGATGGAGTGCTGAGACCATTTGTCTGCCGCCGGATGTGTTCGATTCCTGGTGACGATTCTCGCATGAGAAATATGGCGAACTGTGCCGCTGTCCGCACAGAGAAAAAGGTTTGGTTCTTTCAACCGAATATATTTTTGTATATGGCCAAACAAGCGTCTTAACAGTTCATTCAACCAATTATTTGGTTGTTTGGGAGAGTTAACTATATTCAAAATAGGGTTTAGTACAGATAAATATACATTTTGTTTGAATAACAAAGACGATATTTGACCCGTAAAATTTTTTTTAGGCAACAAAATTTTGTTCAATACATATTTGTTTGACCATACTACAGACTAAATAGTACACAGACATGAAATGACGTGGCAGCTCGTTTGATACGGGCGAACTTCGCCGCTTATTGGCTGCCCGAGACTGTTGTTACAAGCCCAGTGTATGTTTTGACTCCTGCATGTTACCGCAGGTTTCCTATTGGTGTGGCTGTCAACTAGCAAGGGAGCCGCCTTACGCTGATTGGCGGTAGGTATTTCCGCCATGTGGCTGGCCAGCGAAGCCATTTTGCTGACATGTGTGACTGAGTTCGTGGTCCTATCTGCTATTTCACTTCTGCATTCCTAAATATTTTGTGGCCATATATAAAGACGCGAAAAATTCACGGGTTCACTGACTTGTAGCATAGCCATCTTTAGTAGAAGGCCGTGGCCTTAGAACTGACAACCCTGGCAGGAAGGGTCATTTAAACACTTCTGTTAGCTCTCCAAAGACAATGGCTGTACCGGATTCGTTATTCTGCTCTACATACCGGCGAATCAGGGGAAGCCACTGCCTTTGGCGGGACAAAATAAGTGTTAAAATAACCCTTCCTGCCAGGGTTGCCAGATCTAAGGCCGCGGCCTCCTACTAATGACGGCTATGCTTGTAGGCTAGCTTCCACGAGTATGGGTTTACTCAGGCAGACAGCTTAGCTGGCTGTTAGAAGACAGAGTAATATAAAATTATTTGAACAGCATTTATTTGTTCCTTTATTATTGGCTCAGCGTCCTCTAGGATGTGCACATTAGGCACTGAAACAAAGTGTTGCAAAAATCTTTTCACCAAAAATCAGTGGCTGCAACAATTACGAAGTCTTGCAGATCAGTAAATTCACATAAATTTTGCCAGTCTCCAAAGTAAGATTTTGGACAATAATTTCAGAGAAGTCTATATGATAATAAGAAAGGAATTTTTAAACACGAAACAAAGTTTACAGTTTTTATTCCTCTAAACGCATACGTTGTAAAAAAACCTGTACATTTCGCAAATTCGTTTGACGAGAAGTTGGATTTTTAACATCTACAAATCTAAGTAACTTTCACAATTGGGTTATTGTTTATGAAACTTATTCTTGAAGGCTATGTACTCGTAGCAAAGAAAACTATGTACACACAACTGTGGAGTAGCCAACTTGCAACATTTCCCCGTCTATATATAGCGTACTCTAATTGCAATGCTGCTGTACGATTCCACAGGCAACGTTCAACGGTCACTAAGTGGTATAAATGAATGGCAACTCATATAACCTTGCTGCCACATTTTTTTTTAAATACAATGTACTGTATCCAGTTAGCTTCTCTTCACGCACAGTGTATCACAAGCGACTGCGGTAAAGTGTACATACACTTTCTAACATCCTACCAGCAGAAATTGCCCACTTATAAATACATTTTTGTTGTTGTGACTTGAGGCATTAACACTGACAGTGATGAAATATTTACATCGTATTGCTTCCAAAGCAGAGTCAGTCTTCTATAAAACGGTTACATACGTAAATGACAACACATAAAAAGGCTCCAAGCCAATGGAATAATTGATTATTAGAGACTCGTATATTTCGCGGGATCAACGACCTACCGGCTGTACTCCACAGCCCTGTGTACTACGGACCCCTATTTTTGGCGAAAAGATTTCTGTCCCAATTTTTTTACAGTGCCTTATGTGCACATCTGCAGCTCTGCTTCATGGTCAGTGATTGCATTTTTTTTTTTTAACTCTTACGTGTCTTAACGTTTTACTACAATTCACAAATGTGTGGTTTCGTAGTAACCTTGTTCTGATCGGCGCGGTCAAATAAGAACCGTCTTTCCAGTATATACATTCTACCAATAACAATAAAGCACATCTGCATATGTGTACGTAAGCCATTGATCCAACAGTGGAAGTACTGAACATGCACAGAGTTTTGAAAAATAACGTCTTCGTATATAGGGGTTCGTGAAATTTCCGGGTCTCTGTTGATTGTACTTGGGTAAGTACAGGGACAGTGCAGTCTAGATTGTCACCAAATAATTTGAATTTTAGAATTCTCTACTTATAGGTTGGCATATTTCTAAATACAGCAGAAGAAAAAAGCAAGTATTTTATTATTTTGAGAGAATTCCAAAACATGTTTCTAATAGACCTGCTGTATTTAAAAAAAAAGCATAGAGCATTGCTGTCTAGTCTCCTGCCACAAAATAACTAGAATTTTTTAATATCTCTACTCATTAGTAGAGACCCGGAAATTTCTCAAATTCATTTGAGAAGGCGTATGATTTCAAACTCCTGAACACGTTAATTACTTTCGATATTGGGTCACTGTTAATGGAACTCTTCCTCGAGGACTGTGAACTAACAGCAAACCTGCATGAAAACACTGACTCCCACACTTGCAGCCTATGAACAAGTAGCTGTTGACAGAGTAGATGCATGAGCACAATGCCCAGCCGGGTGGTCGTAGAACACGCGAAATTTCCGGGTCTACTCATTAGTAAAACAGTAATAGGGAAACATTTGCGTGACTTCAAACCATATTTTTAGGGACCCTGGATTTTCGCGAAAAGAATTTTGCCCCAATTTGTTTCAGCACCTTACGTGCAGTTCTGCAGTTCTGCTTCATGGTCAGTGATTGGATATTTTAACTCGCTCGAGCCTTGGGATTCTACCGGCAAATCACAGACGTGAGGTGTTGCAGGAACGTAATTGTAATTGGCTCAGACAAATGATATACGGCTCAGGGGCGTCATTTCAGGTTTTTACAGGGGGGGGGGGCAAGATTTTGTTTTCTGACGACAGTGACCTTGTTGCATCTTTTTTATTAATTAAGCATGTATAAATTAGATACTTTAATAATAAAACTTCAGTTTTATGTCCTTAAGTTAGCATTATTTACATTTAAAAATACAAAAAATATATTTATACACAAAAATTACAAATCCAGGGGGGGGGGGGCATTTGCCCCGCCCCCTGTAGCCCCAAATGACGCCCCTGATACGGCTCTTCATATAGACACGCTGCCAATAATCATGAAGCAGAATTGCAGATGTGCACGTAAGCCACTGAAACAAAGTGGGGTAAAATTCTTTTCGCGAAAAACCAGGGTCTCTACATATTTTCGACATATACAATTAATGGGGTCACGACGACACTGCACAGTAATTAAGTGCTCTGGATGTAAAGGAGACGTTATTCGAAACGTGCACGACGCCAGTCTCGTCCAATGGCCACAGACTAAACAGTAATACAGACGTGAAATTACATGACGTCTCATTTGATACATGCGAACTTCGCCGCTTATTGGCTGCCCGAGGCTATTGATACCAGCCCCGTGTCTGTTTGGCCACTGTATGTTACAGCAGGTCTCCTGTTGGCCTGACTGCCGGATAGAAAAGCAGCCGTCTTACGCTGATTGGCGGTAGGCGTCTCCGCCATGTTACAGGCCAGGGAAGCTATTTTACTGGCGTGTGTGACTAAGTTCGCTGTCCTACCGGCTATTTCACTTCTGTATTCTTAAATATTCTGTGTCCAGTGGCTCACCTTTCCATTTCCTGCAGCGGGTAAAAGAGAGGATCTCAACGATATTTCGCTTAATAAGTGCTCGTAATAGCGTGAAAGGGGTGTGCTCGGGGCGAAGTGTTGTCAGCCTCGGCCACTGCTCGACCTGCTTCGACGCTAACAAAAACTTCCGCAAAAAGAAGACCAGCAGCACGCGCGCGCTAACGACGAGGATGACGCTGCCAAAGTAAACATCGCGACAAAGAGAGCAACAAGTCGAGTCAAAGATAACACTGCAACATCCGGCAGCTAAAAGCCGCCTTACAAATACATGCTGGAATGATATTCCCGGTCAAAGGAAACTGACTGCACTTGGAAAATAAATACCTGGACAATATCTAGCAGTGGTGTCTCAGGCCTCTGGCACAATTAGGCGTATTTTAGTGGTTGAATTGTTCAAAAGTTCTTAGCAAGCGTTTGCGGAAACTGCATTTACAAGAGATCGCTAAAATGCACTAATTCAGTGAACGGAAATTGCGCCGGAGTTACGAAATTATGTTGCTGTTAATGCCTTGTTATCAGAAATAGAATTGGACTGTGTAAAGCAAAACATTTCTTCACGAATATGTCTGTTGGAAAATGGACTGCTGTCACTTTTTTTTGCACATGTAGCACAGTAAATTGTAGAAGGAAAAAAATTATGCAGCTGCATGAAACAAAAAATTAATATTGCGTCATTTCCTTTCAAAATAACTTAAGTCTCGTCCATATTGCGCCTAAATACAGTTTGTTTTGATTTCAGATTTATTCGAGATGAAACAGGAAATAATGGTCAAGGTAAACATCCTGTGAACAAACCCTGTAACCGTCTTCCTGCCTCGGTTGCCAAAAACGTGCAAACAACCTCAGCCTGTTTGCAGTATGTTTACAAACACAGTTGTAAAAAGGAGCGCTATAAACTCTGTCCATAGAATCCGCTACCAATGCAACCACTGAAGTACGCCTTTTGACGGTTGCTGATGGTGTTGTTGTTGAGGCTCGGCCTCAGTCGCCATATTGAATAATTTTATCTTTCGCTCTTGTGAAATTCTGAGAAGAAACGTGTGAAATTTGTTACTATGATATCAATTATATTTACCTTGCGCTATAATAAAAGCATCGCAGTTGAAATTGTAACGCATATTTAAGCCATAAATAGTCGAGCAATTTTTTTGTATATTCTTAATTTTCTCGACTGATTACGACTTAAATATACGTTAAAAGTTCAACTACGATGTTTTTGTTGTAACGCAAGGAAAATAGAATTGATATTATAGTACACTAACAAATGTCACACTTTTCTTATCAGACTTTCATAAGAGCAATAACAAAATAATTCAACATGGCGACTGATGCCGAGCCTTAAGGTGACCGTCTGAGCAAAGATATTATGCGCGTTCGAAGCCTAGAAGTGCGGAAGTGATAGGGGTGAGACAGTACGCGCATCACACCCTATTGTAGCGCTTACGCTCAAAGCACTGAACTGACGTGAAGTAATCTCGCCGACAACGCACCTGTATGAGACATTCGGTGGTGACCGCAACATTTTATGACTCATTATAAGGGACTCCTGTACATATTTCGCGAAAATAATTTTGCCTTACTTTGTTTCGGTGCCTTACGTGCACATCTGCAGTTCTGCTTCGTGGTCAGTGATTGGATATTCTAACTCTAACAAGCCTTGGGATTCTACCAGCAAATCACAGACGTGTGGTGTTGCAGGAACGTTATTGTAATTGGCTCAGTAAAATGAAATACGGCTATACACACAGACACGCTGCCAATAACCATGAATCAGAATTGCAGGTGTGCACGTAAGTCACTGAAACAAAGTGAGGCAGAATTATTTTCGCGAAAAACAGGGGATCTACGTCATTATTAAATATTACGTGCACATCTGCATTTCTGCTTCACTGTTTTTGGCAGCGTGTCTGTGTATATATACACATATAGACACACACACACACACACACACACCATAAGTGGCGGTGAATAAAATCACGTAGGGTGACTTTCGGACTTTAAAACCACATTATTTTTCTCATAATTGGTGACCACGAATAAAGAAATATGCTTGCGTTAAATTACGAATTATAAATAGACACACTTCAATTAATTAATATTTAATCACAGTTGATAATTATGGAAAATAAAAATAGTATTAAAGTGTCCCAAAGTCACCCCCGTATGAGTGGTATACAAGGTAACTCGAGAAAAGATATTAAACTTAAGGGAAAAACATTAAATCTTATAAAAATGAAAAATAAAGTGTCTTAAAAAGTGTGAGTAATAATTAACGAAACATAAAATATATATTATGCTCCTGTGAAATTCACCTATTTGTTTGGTGACAGACTAGACTACCTGTACATAACAGTGCACAATCTGTGCTTACATGATTACATGAAAGATTAAATACTAATACAGACGTGAAATGTGGCGGCTCATTTGATAAGGGTGAACTTCGCCGCTTATTGGTTGCCCGAGGATGTTGATACCTGCCCCGTGTCTGTTTGGCTCCTGCATGTTACGGCAGGTTTCCTATTGACCTGGCTGCCGGCTAGCAGGGCAGCTACCTTATGCTAGTTGGCGGTAGGCGTCTCCGCCATGTTGCTGGCCAGGAAAGTCATTTTGTTGGCGTGTGTGACTGAGTTCACTGTCCTACCGGCTATTTCACTTCTATATTCCTAAATATTCTGTGATAACATTGTCATCGAGCTTGAACGTCAAGGCATGTAAGTGTATCATGGCTTTAATACTGTTTGGCCTCTTTAACGCAGAATATTTTTAAGTACAGATGTGAAACAGCTGACAGGACGGCAATCTCAGTCACACACGCCAGCAAAATGGCTTTACTGGACAGAAAAATGGCGGAAAACGCCTTCCACCAATCAGCGAAAGACGGCTAGTTGGCTTGCTAGCTGGCAACTAGGCTAATAGGTAAGCTGTAGCAACATGCAGGAGCCAAGCAAACACGGGGCTGGTAAACAGTCTCGGGCAGCCAATAAGCGGCGAAGTTCGCCCGTATCGATTGAACCGCCACTTCTTTTCACATCTGTATTACTATTTAGTCTGGGCTGTTGCGAGATGAAACACATTATTCAGCAAAACAATTAACAAAAAGCACAATAATATTCATTTAATTCTGTTTAATGACATGCTAGAAGGAAATTAATGTATTTCCTTTGTTGATTATAGGTTTACGTACAAGGATAAATTTATCTACTTACCAGAAGTAGCGTAACCTTTTTTGACAACACTGTGCCAGTGTAGTGTTAACCAATTATAAATTGTTAAAGAGGAAGCTGAGACCAATAAATACAATGTTACTGCAGTGTTTTATGTAACAGAGTGTTGTAGTTTGACTTAAGTGTGTAGTTCAGAGTTAATGCGCAGCATATTACGCGTGTCCCATTTGCAACGTCATTTGCAACATCCTTTATAATCAGCGTAATGAAAACATTTTTTATCTTGTTATCTTGCAGCGTGTGCGGAACGCGTGCTCTCGGCAAGTGTTTGTATGCTTACGGTCCGAAAATAAACTTGCTACATTAGGGTTGCAAAAAATCTTCGATATGTTGAGTAGAGGAGGAGATGAGAAAAAATTGTAACTGGCGTAAAAAAGCTACTTTTCACTTAAGGCTTCACTCTTATATATCATTGTTTGCATCTGGATTTTTCTATTGCAATACACCTTTACCTTTTTACCCATGAAATATTACATATTTTGTTGTCAAAATAGCCCAAATGAAGCAAAATAAATTTTTGCTGCAATCGGTTCATTATTTTAAGAAATGCCCTGGCAGAATTGTGTATCATATGACTGTACACAAAAATTTTCAAAGCATTTGGTCAAAAAAATTAGAGTTATCTGCAATTGTTTGAAATAAATGAAAGATCATGGCCTTAAGTGTAGACCCTACGTTTGTGAAGTTAGTCAGCAGTACCTATATTAATTAAAACAACCGTAGGTCACTTTCATGTACTTTTTTATTTCAACTATTTTTGTTTCTTTCCGCCTGGAATAAAAAAACATTGCAATTCATTCTCCAGTATCACATATCGCGATAGTGAAATTAATTCGCTGCCATTTTAAAATTAAAGGAAAGCGTGCACTGATATTTTGGTGAATAGAATGCTGTGCCACTTCGTCTCATTATTGTCTTACGTGCACATCTGCAGCTCTGCAGCTGGTTATTTGATCTGTGCAGAGGTGTCACTTAATTGACTGGGCCAATCAGAACAAGGTTACTGCAACACCATATGTCTGTGATTAGCAGGTAGAATCCCAAGACGCTGAGAGTTAAAAACGGCCTTTAAATAACCATTAAGCAGTGCTGCAGATGAGCGCATAAATCTATGAAATAATCTGGGGTAAAAATATTTTTGCGAAAATTAGGTACCCCTATTAACGAACATAGAATATGTAACTTCACACGACAGGTAAATATGCTAGTGCTGTCCAAAGGTCAAGAAATGCCTTTAATAAAATAACACATCTCAATTCTAGTGTGATCGTAAACAACTAAGGGATCCTAATCACTACATCACTAATGAGTAGAGCCACGATTTTATGGCGACAAGATTTTTGCACCAACTGGTTTCCATCCCTTATGTTGGCATCCGCAACTCTGTTTCATGGTCAGTCATTGGACGTTTTAACTGTCACACGTCTTGAGGTTCTACTGACAAATCACAGACGTATTGCGTCACAATAGCCTCATTGTCATTGGTGCAGTCAAATTAGAGCAAAGACACGCAACCAATAGCCGTGAACCAGAGCTGCCGAGGTGCACGCGAGACACTGAAACAAAATGTTGCAAAAATCTTTTCGCGACAAAATCATGGCTCTACTAATGAGAAACTTATATGATGTATCAACATACCGCTAAAATACTTATTTACTGTTGTTAATCGATGTATACATTTTATTCATCGTTTTCTGAACGAAGGGTTTAAAATTATTTTTGAGGCTTTGTAAATCTAAGGTAACTTAATATAGAGCGACAGTGTAAAACTGGAAAGCATTTCAACCTATCGCACAAAACCGAAGAATGGAAAACATATTCCTACAACATACTGTTCATTAAAGTGTAACTTTTAACGCATAATTCTCTTAAGAAAAAAAACAGCAAACATGCTTGTTTTAGAAATGGAAATAAATAAAAACAGGAAAAATTCTCGGGTTTAATAACCTGTAAGCTAACCTCCAAGGAATATCTACATATTCAAACAGACAACAGCTGTTCATTGGTTGCTAGCTGAAACAGAGGTACCACGGGGTTGGGCCTGCGTTTAGCTGCTTGTTTATTATTTGATCATCGTCCTCTAGGAGGTTTCAGATTAGTCAAGGCTTAGTGCCCAAAATAATTTGCGAATTTTTCGTGTCTGAAGTAATAAATTATTAATTACAGGCTTTTATCATGTAACAGTGTTAGCCCTTACTGGAATTTTGGTTACAGAATAAAGCTGTCGTTTTCAAATGACAGAATGAACAGTTAGGGACCTGAAAAATTCTCGTTTTCTTTTGGACTCACGCTATATTTCTAACAACTGTAAGTTCGTGTCACTTTTACAACTGGCCCAAGACTTATTTGAACACCTACTATATGGCACTGAATCAGTAACAAAGGATCAACTAAACGCTCTTACAACCCTGTGGTATCACTGTGTCAGCTAACAACCAGTTAAGGGTGCGGTCTACCGCAATTTTCATTACCAATAATTTAATTTTTTTGCACCAGACATTTTTTTTACTTATTTTAGACACAAAATGTGACTAAATTTGGCTCTTATGAAATTTTTTTATCTGACATAGTTTTCGCGTAATGGCTTGTTTAAGTCATATTTTGCATGTTTCCGTTTTAACGACCACACTAAAACCAACTGATATACCAAACTCAAAAAAATCACAGTGGATAAAGACATTGCAAGCTACAATGACATGCTCATAAAATTTTTAAAAAAAATATTTGTATTTTTAAAAAAAATTATTGAATTTTGTAAATTTTAATTTTGAGTTTCAGCATTTTTTTAAAAATTCAAATATTTTTTATTATTTATTTTTATGAGCATGTCATTGTAGCCTGCAATGTTTTTATCCACTGTGATTTTTTTTAGTTTGGTATATCAGTTGGTTTTAGTGTGGTCGTTAAAACGGAAACATGCAAAGTATGACTTAAACAAGCCATTACGCGAAAACTATGTCAGATAAAAAAATTTCATAAGAGTCAAATTTAGTCACATTTTGTGTCTAAAATAAGAAAAAATTTCTGGTGCAAATAAAAAATAAAATAATGGTGATGAAAATTGCGGTAGACCGCGCCCTTAACAGCTGTTGTCTTCCTGATTAAACATGTTTTAGTGGAGGCTAGCCTACAGGTCAGTGAACCGCGAATTTTCCTATCTCTATCGATATATTAATCGTCAGCCCCGATTCATTGTCATTGGCAGCGTATCTTCGCTCTGACACGTCTACCATTTGACTGTACCATTCAGAGTTAGACAATTGTGACACCATAGTCAGTTATTTGCCAGTAGACACCCAACACAAGTGAGAGTTAAATCATATAATCACGGACCATGAAGCAGAGGTGCAGATGTGCACATAAGACATTGAAACAAAAATCTTTTCTCCATAAAATCGTTGCTCTAGCGATGAAACAAACTAGTGCAAAAGTCTTTTCACAAAAAAATTAACGACTGTAACAATTGCTAGGAACGCGGAAAATGCGCAATACTATCTTAAAGCAGACTAGACAGTAAAATGCTACAAGTACTCACAATGTCTCCTATTGGTCCACAATGTCGTGGCCTGACACAGCTATCTCTTGACTAATGACTGAGAGAGAGATACACGTATAGTGACCAATCTCCTGCAAAGCAGTTACACACGTCACACAGATTCTCGTGGCCAACGAACTCACAGTTTGTGCTCAGGTATAGGTGATTCGGAATAAAGTGAGCAGTCAAAAAATCCCTGATTAATTTCTATTTTCTGCCACTTTATATCTTTCCGCTATCTGTAAACATCAACATTGCCTCGTGCTTTTATTTACATAGGCTTGTACAATGTTTACATTTACGTTACACTGCTCCGATAAATTTTAGCTACAATATGTACTCATTAAATGCACGGGTGTTGAATATGTGATATGCTCAGTAATAATATTAGTTATAAATACCTGCGAGTAAACGTCTTATAACACTGGTTTCTCTGTGTCTACTCGAATGGCGCTATTACCGTTACGAATTTCGTAAATGCGTGCACAGTATATTCTAACTTTCAAATTAAAACGCCACTAAAAACACACACGACACACGCAACTCAAGAATTCAAGTTCCGTTCAGCATACTGCAATGAACGACGACGACGCACGTAAAGAGGAACGATAAATAACGTATTTTCTAATATGTGAAACAGGGCGAAAATGCTGTTTCTATTTCCAGATACTCAGGCTGGCGATCATAAAACATAACAACTTACATTACTAATGACTTCACATAATTTATCAATGATATTCATGAACAGTCACTTCTAATACTTTCATACGTGTTTATCAGAAACCGATATTCATTACACAACGGACAAACAAACTGAATGACGCAATTCGCTTCCAAGCGGCGAAAACCTAACTCTGGTGCCATCTGTCGGTGAAATTTTATACAACCTCTGTGGCTCGAAGCGATAGCGGCATGTGCCAACGATAATCGACTCAGTTGCGTCACTTTGTGCTGCCGCTAATAAAATAAAATTATACAGTCAGTAGGTATGTCAGTAAGAACTTAAATAAATATTTTAAAGTATATTAAATACAAAGAGGTCGTTTGCAATTGACGTTGTTCCACTAATGCTGTATTCAAATAAGAAAATACACGGAACTATTCTCCGTTCACTCTAAGTTGAGTTCCGAGGTAAACAAATAAAGTAATACTATTACACTTCGCTAGCTTCTAATTGGCTCAATTTGTGCGTCGCGCCGACGTACTATTTCCAACCGACGAAAGTGTGTACAGTCGGCATCATAGGAAACAACGCCGTATATATTAAAACAATATTGCGTGAAAATTTCGTACGTGTTATCGACATAGGGAAACAAAAATTACACAAAAACTTGATAAAATATTGACATAATGTGTAATTACTGTATATTTTAAAATTTAATAGTAATTGTCAAGTCATGACTAACGATTGTATTCAAATATTCCGGTATTAACGTAACGAAAATTTGGTACTACATGCAGAAAAAAGTTGTAAACAAAATGAGTGATTAAACTTACTGTTAAGTCCTCCTGGATTATTTTGTACTTCGTTTTGGAAAAATTACATTTTATAAATCACCAAACAATCTGTCGATATTTCACGACACATATTGTTTTTTTATACATAAAAGATTGCTATGCGAAATTTTTATTCTTGCCTTATAAACATCACCACAGTTTGTTCAGTAATGAAGCCATATATCCACGTTTCGAAAACCATGCAAGACATTTCAGTGTTCACGTCCAGCATCACATAACCTAATCTGCAAGCGACGTAAATATAAACCGACGCGAGGACGGAACAAAATAGAACAAGGAACTTTGGTTCGGACCACGCGGCCGTGGATCGGACGAACTGGAACGGAAAATGGACGAACGAAAGAAAACATTCACAGTAACCACAACATTGACGCGTTAACGTCCAAAAATACTTTGAAAATATAAAACATTATATCTGATTGTGATATTTCTGACTTATTTTTACTGTGGTAATTATTACTGAACTAAACTTTTTGTATCTTCAGAGTATCGTACGTCTCTAAATACTGGCAAGTGTACCAAGAAACTCGTACGTTTAGCAGAGCGTCAGTCGTTAAATAACTCGTGAACCAACTGTACGGACGTGTCGTCCGCTAACCATAATTAATGTAATAAACATATAGCGTCGTAGATTGTGTTTGTAACGTCTGTATATTTTAGATATTTGTTAATAAAACTCTCTCATTAAGTGATGGAGTGGTAAATTTATGTGTACACGACAGATAACAAAGATTTATTTCTTATGCAAGATCACAGTGCACGGCGATCGGCAGCCAACGAACATGTTTGTTTATAATTTGCTTTGTTTATCCTAAAACTCAACTAAGAGTGAACGGAGTATACATGCAGTTATTCGCTACCAACCATACAAACAATAATGTAACTGTTGTTAATGTTGACTTATATGCAGTAACGGCTAGTGATTTTTTTCAAAGGTTAAATCTTTAGTGCTCACTTTATTCCAAATGGCCTGTACATACAGAGCAGTGGAATCTAACCTGTCAGCCAATAATAACGTGAATATTGCATGCCTCTACCAATTGTCACGAAGGAGTAGGAAGAAACTGAACGTGTTTTGACTATTCACAAGTAAGTTACGATGAGTCCTTTTCTCATTTTGTGTGACGTCACATACAGAATGACGTTCGAGCTAGGTACAGTAAGGTACTAACACAAGTATATCCAGCAGGCGAACCTAGCAAACAGTCAACTTTATCCACGATAAATAACTCTCTCTGAGAAGGTATGCTGTTGGGGTGAGTGCAAATAATAGGTGATCGGTAAATTATGGAACATAAATTATCCAATCACCTAAATGCAATGTACGGACAAACGTATTGTAGTTAGGGCTGTTATCGAAGCACAACGAAATATCGCCAGGTCTTTTCAAATCAATATTTAAAGACGAACATCTCCTCCCGAAAATACCCTCGTGGGCGTACCGCCAGAACGAAATATTTGCATCGCGTTTCGTGACCAATGATCGCTAGGTTCGTGTATTTGGGTCGTAAGCAGCAAAACCTGTCTCCATCAGAGACTTGTCATGTTTTAGCCGAAACCAGTCTTCCTTCAACCACTGGATACTATAGGTAGGGACCTGAAAAATTTCGCGTTTTCTTTCGGACTCACGTTAGATTTCAAACAACCGTAAGTTCGTGTCACTTTCACAATTAGCTCAAGACTTACTTGAACACCTCCTATAAGGCGCTGAACCAATAATAACGGCACAACTAAACGCTGTTCCAATCATGTGATATCACTGTGTCTGTAAACAACCAGTTAACAGCTGCTGTCTACCTGAGTACACATATATTCGTAAAGGCTAGCCTACAAGTAACTGAAACTGCGAATTTTTCCTGTCTCTAACTGTAGGATATTTGTGAATTTGATTGTCCATGCAATAATTTAATATACTTTTTTTAAGTCATAAGTAGGAACAGGAAAAACTGGTGGAGTCATTTTCAAGCACGCTAGAATCCAAATGAATATACAATTCTTCTACGATTGCAATTGGACAAAAGTTCATTAAAAAAAAAGTACGGGCCCCTGAATTACTCGAAATTATTTCTGACTCAGCTTATCCCAGAGCCATTATGTTCACATCTGTAGGTCTCCTTCGTGGTAGGTGATTGAATGTTTTTAAATCTCTGGGGTTCTGTGTTCTACCAGTAAATTTCAGACTTGTGGTTTCGCAGTAACTACAATCTTATTGGAACAGTCAAATAAGTGACGCTTCGAAACAAATACACGCTGCCAATAACCACGAAGCAGAGTTGCTGATGTGCGAGGAAGTTGGGCTTTTACACTGTATAATATAATATATATAATATATATATATATATATAATATATATATATAATATATATATATATAATACTGTATTATAGCCTATAGTAGTCGAGCAATGCCAACTGTGTACGAAGTAAGAAACTATTCCCTCTTTCTCGTTGAAGCATAAAACTTTGTAGAAAATTTGTATTCCATATTAAATGCAGAAGATCCATTATTCCAAAATGGCTCAGTACTGATCCCCTTTAAATGACTTGTAAGCTAGAGTATGCAAACTTGTATACTCAGGCTGACGTCAGCTGCTCATTGTCAACAGTGCTGCACTATGAGTAAACAAGACATTTGTTGTACTTATGATTGGCTGACAGCCCTCTGGGACGTTGCCGTTTAGTTAAATTGCCAGTTAATTGTGTATTAGTAAAGACTGGAAAAATTCGCAGGTTCACTGACCTTTAGGTTAGTCTCCAAGAATATCTGTGTACTTATGCAGAAAGCAGCCGCTGATTGTTTGCTCGAAGCATAGTGATACCACATAATTGGAATTGCATTTACTTGTTTCTCTGTTATTGACCCAACATCCTCTAGGAAGTGTGTGTTAAAAAGAAAATTCGAATTTTTCAGGTCTCTATGTATATGATTCAAAAGTGCAAGTGATGGCATTATATATTGTTCTTAAAATACGCCGTATATATATTTTTATTTATATGCATGTATAAATCGGGAGATTTTTATACACGTTCCCGTGTTTGAGCGGGCAGCTGGCACTTCGATATCTTCGGCACTGGACGTCCGCGTTTTGCGTATCAACATTTCGCGAACCAACTTTTTAATGCAAAAGCATTCACAAGTATTTCAAAATATTTCATAGCGTCACATTGCTCAAGGCGTTTTTAAATGTGAATTATTTTATAAGTTTGAACTAGATTTTGTTATGGGTACAATGTGCAAAATAGATCTAAAAACGCCTATTTCAGTCTGCCGTACTTCGAAACGTACTAACAGGATGTATGCGAAACTCAGATAGAAACGTGCATTGAACTTTTCTGCAGACTTTCCACCAGAATAATTAGAAAGTCACCGCTTAATGTCCCAGAGTAAAAATTGGTCGGCAGGAATCTTGCACTCTAGTTCAGCTCTTGATTCGTTGTGGCGATGCGCCATTTGATACGCGCTTCAAGGTCGCACTTACAGCTTCGTCGTTTCTGAGACTCCGACGCGCAAACACCATCAAGGTATGCGGCGCCCTTACGTTAATGAATAACATGCATGTCAAACTACGTATATCTTACAAAATGTACCCGTATCCGCTGTAACACTGCCTAACAATTCATACAATGAACTTGCAACAACAATCATACAAATGAAAACAAATTTAACTAAGCAGTAAAAAATTTACTTTGCATGACATTATGCCTAATGTATCCTATGTAAACGTATCCCACGAAAAAAATCTCGCCAGATGTAACGCCTACAAGTTTAACAGAATTTGATCCATTTACAAATATTGTATGTAGTAGTCCCGAAGTTTTCAGGTGAAAGACGAGATTAGGAGGAGGGGGAATGTAGAGGAGGTGGGTAGTAATGAGGGATTTTAGGTTTTAACCGAAATAAAAGGAGGGGGGGGGGATAAAATCGAGACGTTGCGAGAATTTTTTCTTGGAGGGAGGTGACATTTTTGTTGCAATGTACTATACGTAGAGACACTGGAAATTCGCGATAATATTTAACATAGTCTTCGATAAACTGTAGTATCTCAATCGTGATATGCGTGAATAGTTTTCTGGCAAATCACACACGTTCTGTGTTAAAACTGTACAGTTCTGTTTGGGTCTGTTGAAGAGGGTCACAGTGCTTCATATAAACGATATCCAATATAGGTGCAAAACCAATAGTGATATACATAGCATGTTGGAGCCTAGCAGACAATCAACTTTTCCCGAGATTTATCAGTGTCTCAAACTATAGCCTACACATAGGTATCCGTGCATACATGTACACACAGAATAATCACTCTGCTGAGGTGAAAATACGAAGTTTCCTTAGAATTATGGGCGTTCAGGAGGGGGATATCCCTAAATCCACCCATAGACAGTGGTAGAAACGATGTACGGTGGTGGTTGCCTAACAACAGTCGTCAACAATTTGAAATACCGTTACCTTAATTGTAAAACCTCATAACTCCATTTTTTATGATTGGACATTTGACCCCTTTAAACCATACTAATAAGATGTTTCAAATTAAATATTCTTAAAATTAATAACCAGCAGGTCATTTATAGTAATGTTTTTGAAAACAGTGAATAATTTTTCTCAGTGTGAGGAAAATTGAACTGGTTTTCTATCCTCATTTCTGAATGAACGCGAATCGGAGCTACGGGGATTTACAATTAAGGAGATGATATGCAAAAAAAAAAAATGAAAATGAAAACATATATTAAAAAATAAAATAAAAGTGAGAAGTTAAAGGCGGAGAGTAAGGCAAAAACCAGAAGTCTCCTATGGGTCAGAACTCTACTTTTATCTGGATGCAAAATGTTATTAGAAGAACGGGAATAAAAATAAATAATAATCTTGCGTAAAATATTCGATCCAACGGGATCAAAGATGATCTTTGAAAGAACTGTGCAATGGTGGTGCATGACTGGATTTAGTTTATTGGACGTACTCCATTGCAGTACGTCCAAGAAACTAAATCCAGTCAGGATCAAAGATGGAAATTGGTCTTTGAGCTCGAAATTAGGAACTGTACATGTTCTTTCCCTAAAATAACAGACGAGGTTAGAAAAAGACGAGTCGCCTTCTATACGGACACCTAGAGAGGATTAGCAAAGACGATCCACACATTCTTTCAAAATAGAAGAACAGACAAAGAAAATGGGTTGAGAGGCAAGACAAAATCAAATACTTACATGAAATGCAGATTGATCAGGAGAACTTACTCAACAGAGACAAGTTCAGACTAGAAGTCAAGAAATTCGAAGATTTTCAGAAGGACAAAACGAACACAAGAACTGGAGTCAAACAGTCAGATGAGAGGAAAATGGTTCATTCTGAAAAATGAAAGAATTTTGGAGGAGGATAAAGGAGAAGAGAAAAGTGTATAGTTATTACCGCGTCCTTAGTTGGTCTGTAACGGAAAAAAATTACAATAAGACTTAGGTATGCTAAGAAAACTAAGTAAACTGAAGATAAAGTATAGAGAGCTATGTATAATGAAAGAAATGGTAGCAGATCGTGAGCGGACGAGGGGCAGTATCGACTGCCACGCGTCCCTCGGCGGGCGTGGTCCGGGCTTCATGCCGCGTCGCCGTCTCCGCAGACGCGTCGTATTGATCGCAGCGTCGGCGGCGCCCTTTCTCGAAGCCTCGGCGCGTCCCAGCGTCGACCCAGGCGTCCTTTCAACCCCTCCCCCTTCCTCTATACCATGCCATGCCCTCCCGCACCGCAACACTCGTACGACACGCGTCGGGATACATGCCACATTGCGACTTTAATATACATGAACAATGATCTTTGTATGAACTAGTAGTCTGAATGTATGTATATAGGCTACTATATCCTGTTTCATATAAGTTTGGATACATTTAACAGCAACTTGTGAGCAATAATTTGTAATAATATGCGATTTTTGGCACTACATAAGACAAACTTTGCAGTAAAAATGCTGAAATGGACATATCAGGTTAATTTTAGAGACAAAAATGTCTTGCATTGTGCAACAAATCACAAAATATCATAAATTATTGACCATAAGTTGCTGTCAATTTTATCTAAACTTATGTGAAACAGTGTATACTTGCAAAAAGAAAGCGTAAAAGAATCCATTATGCATTACGATAATTTCTGTAAAATAATTAATTTTTATTTTAATTTCCTTTATGAAAGATAATACAATTTCTAACCAAATTTCTATTGAATTATTGCCGTAGTTTACGTTTCCAAGCAAGTTCTTGTAAATTTACACATTTAAATTTTACGTAGTTTTACTAAAACTACTTTAAGTAATGTTCTTCCCCCCCCCCTAAAAAAATTTGAAGTCATGTTACGTCTCTTGGGACCAGGATTTTATATTTGAACTGTATTTTTTTTTTTTTTTTTTTAACTTATTGGAAGGGCCACGAATTTTTTGCGAATATAATTTATCCGTTTTGTTTCAGTCATTTACGCACACATCTGCAGTTTTGCTTCTTAGTCAGTGATTGGATGATATTATATTTTAACTCTCACGTGTCGTGGGGTTCCACCCGCAAATTACAAACATCTGGTGTTGCAGAAACCTCTTTGTTAGGGAATAAAAAATTTCGCGAGTTCAATCACCCACAAGCTAGACTCCAATGTCCTACGCATATTCAAACGCCTTCTAGTCGTTCATTGTCTGCTGTTCCAGTGAGTAGCAGCTAACTGGCAAATGTTTGGAACTTAGCAGACACAGAACAATGATTTCTAACGTGCAGATCATTTAACTCGCTAAACATTCATTTCCCTACAAATTGTGAATTGCACAGTCAAATAAGAGACGTCATATCGCAAAGACACGATGCCAATAACCATGAAGCAGAGTTGCATATGTGTAATTAAGGCCGTGAAACTAAATGGGGCAAAAAATAATTCAGATATGCAGCACAGCATTACAGGTAAATAAGCAGCATGTAATGTACGTAACATTGTATTAACGGTAAATAACACGTTATAAATGTGAACGTAAAAAAATCATATTATAATAGCACAACATATTGTAAGACATAGCATACCATAGGAACATGATAATACAGTTACAAAGAAAACATAACATAGCTATAGATATGATGGTGTATCGCGAAAATGTTTTTACCAACGTACCCTTGAAAACGCTGTAGTTTCTTGCAACATGTATGATTGTGTGATACGCGTCTGACAATCCGTAGCTGACTGCAGAATAATAACAGGTATTAAATACTGTCATTAGCGGGATTCTTATTGGCTCAGTCAAATAGGGCAACAGACTCACGTACAGGCGATAGCCAGTCATCTTTTTGTCAGCTGAACGTGCTTTGAAACCCCAGCAAACAGTCAAGTTTTCCCGCGATAATCCATCATCTCTACTCATAAGGAAGACATTTCACTAAAAAAAAAAAAAAAAAAAGACAGCGAAGTATTTTCCTCACGCGTTAATTATACTGGACGACAATATATAAGGTCATTTAAACATTTAATACGGTTTCAAAATTGTTGGGAACACCATACTAAAATCGCAAGAGTTTCACTCAAAGGACCTTCAAAACTTCAACAAATTGAACCCAAATTCATTTACGCAGTTTAAATCTAAAAAAAATTAAAATAATAATATAATTAATTATTTTTCACGTCAAAAAATATTCTTATGGTGCCGCACCTAAAATCTGTGTCCACACAACATAACAAAATATATTTAAGATTTTTGTATAACTATTAAAAATATTTCCCGTGCTTTTATCTACGAAGAGAAGACACACTTCAAACTGTGTCCCTATGATTAAAAAAAAACTGCCGTCCTCTAATTAAAAACATGATTTCCAAGCTTCTCAAAAGTGGTAATTATTTTTTTTTCTGTAGCTGAGAAAACATCGCCCGTAATCGTAAAACAAAATCATAGAATGGATTTGTTTGTATGGACATACTCCATTGCGAAATAAATGACTGTCACAAGAAAACTAAAAGTAAAAATAAGACAAGAAAACATAAATAAGCAGAGTATGCTTTAGTCATCAGGATACATACACAACATGAAATTCCAAAACTGGAATCTGGTCAGATAAAACAAGGAACAAACAGAAAATAAAAGAAATCACAAAAATATAAAAATATAAAAACCTAAGTTGACATGCGACACAACGATGAGACGAAACAAAAACACAAACAGAATTACAGCAAACGACACAACGATGAGACTAAGCAAAACACAAAGATGTCGGACACAAACAGAAAAAAACAACAAACAACACAAACGATGAGACGAAATAAAACACAGTAGTTTTCCAAACATTCCAGTTCCCGAAACGTCGTTCGTACTGACTGTTTGGAAAACTACTGTGTTTTATTTCGTCTCATCGTTTGTGTTGTTTGTTGTTTTTTTCTGTTTGTGTCCG
>PNEQ01051513.1:0-13761 GCA_003012365.1 Medauroidea extradentata
GTAATCAAACAAATTTGGGGGGGGGGGGGTGGTATCCACAGTTCCCGCGCCCAGCGATCCGCTGGATCAACGGAAAACGCCGACAAAACCTCTCACAAGTGGTGGGCATCTTCACACTATACGAGTCTGGTAACACCCGTATATACTTGATTATTTTCTAAATTGAATAGGAACGCTCCTATTTATGTATGAGAAATAATCTTACCATACCTACTTTCTTAACGGTCCGGTGCGTCGTCACGATAAGTTTACTAATAGTTTTAGCCGCCTTACGCTGATTGGAGGTAGGCGTCTCCGCCATGTTGCTGACCAGCGAAGCCATTTTGCTGGCGTGTGTGACTGAGATTTCCGTCCTGCCAGCTATTTCACGTCTGCATTCATAAGTATTCTGTACTGCTGTTCTGAGTTTTACGACGGCGTGAATAAACAAGCTTCCGTATTTTATATGCGTTTAATATTTTACTAAATTCGACGTCCCCAAAACAGTTTTACACTTTTTTTTTTGTTTACAGTAGTCATACGGAATTAATCTAGTGCCTGTTTCTTCAATGTTTTGAACACGTTGCATTTAGTTTCACCTCGTTGGGTGTTGGTTATGTGAAGTGTTTCACTGGAAAAAAAAAGAAAAAAGTATAGTTGCAGGTACCATACTTGTGTTAAAATAGGGACAACAAAACAGTTTGGTTATCGGAACTACTTTGGACAGTTCCTTCTATAATCTTGATTTGTAGAAGTTACCGTCTGGTTTGTACAAGCAACAAAGGCTCTTTGTTTCTTCTACATAACAGATTGTTAAAGGAACTGTCCAGAGTAGTACCGACAGCTAAACTGTTTTGTTGTCCCTATGTAAACAGTAGTATGGTACCTACAACTAAAATGTTTTATTTAGCGCCAAATGAAAAATTTTGTCTGCTAAGGTCCGTTCTTTTAGTGACACACATGCGCCTACCTACGTATCACAAAAACACAAACGCAAGACACTCCGAGGGTTTTTTTTGTTACAATGTGACACAAGCGGACACGGATACGAATGAGGAAACGCAAGTAGAGTTGGACAACTCCGAACTCTTACATATCCGTGCTTGCGTGTAGCCAATAGGCCTAACAATCGAGCATTTCGTGTTTCGACGCCAGTTTCGTTTACAACTTTTTTACATTTTGGGTTTCACAGTTAACAATTAAATTCGCCTTTGCGCACTGCGTTTACAATCATGATTTGTGAGTGAAAGACTACGGAATACTTTTTGTAAAGTGTCATTTGAAAAATTATACGTACGAAAAAAAAATTGATTCGTAAATTATTGACTGTAATTTACCAAGTTAAAATTATGTGTCTGTTAACATGTGTATTTCCATAGCAAACACGTACACGACCTTGTTATACGATCTATAACATAGCTATGCAACGTATTATTGTTAAGTTAATGTTTCACTAATGTCGGAAATGTACATGAGAAATACTATTTAAGTTCATACGTCGCAAGTCCGCACGTTTACGCATGTGTTTTCGTGCATTGTAGAATAGAAAATGTGTTTCACTCCGTGTGTTCGATTCGTTTGCGTGTAACATAGCCGCTTTCTTACGCTTCCGTGTCACTGTAGAATGGGCCTAATAGCAGCTTACCCTGCTAGCGAGAATGTGAGGAGTAGATCAATAAGCTACTCGTGTTACTTTTTTGATGCGTGTAAAGTGTACACTGGTAAGCGTTGGCACACCTGAAGCTAAAATATTGCCCTACCCACCCAATCGCCATGAGTCTTTATAACTCTTACAAAGACTCAACAGGTGCACGCTGCCTGTACTTAGGCCTGCGACGGTCCCCTTAATGCTGCACAAGCTATTGAGTCGAGGAATGCGAAATAATAACTCAGGCAAATATTGTGAAATGAGTCTCGCGTACCGCCACGCCGCTCACAGAGGTGGAGAGAGTTGTACTTCCTCTGAAATAGATAATATAACAATACGCGACGCTTACACTTGACCTTGCAAATATTTAACGTAAGTATTTTAATTGAAATGTTTCTACGAAGTGGCCGGATAGGACGCCAACAGCTCCTTCCGCGCTCACCTTTACTTCTCTCTCTCAAATCTCGACGACGACTCCTTACATCTTAACATTTGGCGGGAAAAAGTCCCCAGTGTACAATAATCCTTGGGCACGCCTTCCAGCCAATGGAAACCCTGGACTACCTAGCTCCGCCCCTCATGAGCAAAACGTCGCGCTACCCTTGACCGTTGTTTGTTTGTCCAAGATTAATTATTGCACATTTGATGACATACCCTTAATTGATTACAAAATATTATTTTTTTTGATTAGCTATAACTATACTGACACCGATAATTATTCAAATAAATAAAAGTAATTCCCACTGCCAGGTTATTACAGTGGTGCTGTGGCAGAAGGTGGGGAGATGGACCGAAGGGGGAGGGGGCTGTCGGACGGCCCAGACCTTTTGTGACGGCAGACACCCCCTCTCCTGCATTCGAGGCACTTGAATTTCATTTACTATTACTAAACTAATCCTAAACTACTTAAATATAATAATACAACTAAATTACAATTACTTCCAGTACCTTTGTATCAAGACGGTTAATTTGATACCCGACACAAGGTATCTACAATCACAAATGCCATTTTCCTCAAATTACATAATTAAGTGTACTGAGATATATAAAAGTTCCACTTTGGCTCGTCACAGGCCCTTCTCGCAAGAAGGCAGTGTAAGGTTTTAAGGCCATGCTATCTTGATTATACTTTTCTAAGTACATTAATTTTTTGCGATATAAAAAATCTGTTTGGCGGTTTTGTTTAAAATCGTCTTCTACACGTTGGCTGATTTTTTTTCAAGTCTGTAAATACTGTCGTTTTAGCTAATTGTGAAATTAACGAAACTCTGGTTAGTTGACTTTGTAGACGAAACTTGTTTTGAAAAAATAATAGCTATCACGTCAAAACCGTTTAAAACAAAATAGCCAGACGTAAAACTGATATCTGCTCTCGTTTAATCTTAAAACTACATAAATGTATAATTATTGCAAAAACAATGGAAACAAGTTATCACGGTCTTAAAGGGCATGTAAAGATAAGATGTCGAGCGAATGACTTGAACATTCAAGCATCGATAAAATCTAAACTACTCATCATAATTCGATGGAAATTTTTTGTCAAGTAGATATTCTATTATCGGACGTTTATTTATATAACACTGGGCAGTAGCATGCTTTGCTTTCGAGTGAAAAATTAAAAACGGTATTTAGAAAAATAAGTGATTGCAACCACAAAATCCATAATAATGGGAGGCAGTAATTTTTTATAATTTTTAGTACGATAATATCTAGGGCTCTATGATAACAGAATTTCAAAATTATTCACCTTTTGATTTTAAAATAATTTTACTCTCCAAAAACCTCTGCGCGAGTGGTTTACGGATGCTAAAACTATTTTAAAGTCAAAACGCAAATATTTTTGAAATTCGGTTATTATGTAACTTACAAACGTAACCGATGTCAATGATGATGGCTTATTGCGGGTAAACTTGACTGTTTTCTGGGTTCCAACACGTTCAGCCTACCAGAAGATTACTTACTGGCTTTCACTAGTACGTGGAGTTGTTACCCTATTTGACTAAGCCAATGAGAACCCCGCTATTGTAATATTTGATGCCTGTTATTGGTCTATGTTGTGTCACCCTTGGGGTGAAAACGCTGTCGTTACTTGCAACACATATGCTTAGTAGAGACATGCAAAATGCGCGTTATCATTTGGTAGCAGACTAAACTTCACTTTCCTATACATAACAGAAGATAATCTGCGATTCAATTGGCCACGAACTTTTATGTGTTGTCATTGACGTGTGTTACGTCTTTACACAGATTGGCCTCTGTACCGTGTAAGCATTCTCCGCGGCAAGTCACGACAATATCGGCCAGAGGGAGACGTCGAACGAGCCTATAGTCACTTGGAGTCTACTCAGCTGTCAGAAAATAACGCGAATTTTGCATGTCTCTAATGATTAGGTGATGTGCGTCTGACACAACGTAGCTATCTGCAGAACAACAATAGGCATAAAATATTACAATAGCAGGGTTCTCAGTCAAATAGGGTAAACTGAACATGCGTTGAAACCCACCAAACAGTCAAGTTTTCCCGCGACAAACCATCATCTCTACCAAAATCACATAGGCTTGTGGTCAATGAACTCACAGATAGTGCTCAGGTACATACAGAGCAGCGAAATCTATCATGTAACCAAATAATAACACGGATTTTGCATCCTTCTACGTATAAGGTGGGCTTGAAGCAGCGACGCAATGCAATGGATGGGGAAAATGAGAGTGATTAAAAAAACTGCTCGTCAGCGGCAACGCCCGCCACGTTTCCCACACGCGAAAGTCGGAGCTTCCGCATCGGGAATCGAAGTCGCCTCGCAGTGTTGGGAGGTGAGTGGTCTAGCCACTACATCACTGCCATCCCCACTGCGCCTGTGAGTACGATAATGGTCACAATCACACAACTGTAATAAATGTAGAATAATTACAAGTCGAACCTGTCTTAGAAAGTATTCTTGCCAGCTTGGCTATCTCACAGCTAACCTGCGGCAGTGTAATCTTACATCAGATATGCCGTCACGCTATTTCGTTTCTATGGGTTCACATTTTTCGTGTATGATTTTATGTCTTTCCGTAAAATTTTTTTTGTTGAATACATTTTTAAAACATTAACTGTGGAACAGGTATGTTCAATACAAATACGTAAAAACATACTCGTAGATTGTCGAAATATTGTCACTTAACGGATTCCTAACGGCTACAAACTAGAGTGGACAAATCAACATAAATATCTGACAATGTAATGGAATGTTGCCGTGTAAAATTCCTAAATTGTATATTGCAACACATGTAATTTTCAACTTCTGAGTTGATTACGATCAGTTATATCACTCAAGCAAGGGTGTTTTATGTAGGAAGACGCAGATGCACGTTTCATTCACCGACTAGGCGTCTGCATTTGGTTTAATTACGAATGAACAAAACCAAACCACGGTACGTGAAAATAATAAGTTCAGATGTAACTCTTAAGAAGCACAAATGTTACGTGAGAAAGATTATAATTATTATTTTATTGAAAATTATATTAAACAATCAGTGCTGTGTCTACTTATAAAATGAAGAAGTTTAGAACATAATCAACAAAGAATCGTAAGTTAAATTGATGAGTTTGTAACATTGGCAGCTAACTCAAATTACAATTATTCACTAAAGTGACCTTTATATTACCATTAAAGTAATGAAAAATTTTCAAAAATTAATTTCGAATTCTAACTTTTATTCACTTTTTAAGCACGTTGAGGAAGTTTTACCCTTCCTAGCAACTCGGATGACTTCCAGAAAGAAAAGAATAGCGAAGTATTTGAGTGACAAATAACATCTGTAAACTTGTGGAATGTCGGGCATTCGTTCCCGGCGTCTCGTCCCACAACTTCAACTACGTTTTGAGGGGAAGGAACTGAACGGATCGATACGATGTAGGCCGGCTTTAACGCGCAGGCGCGCCTGCACTCCATACAACTCGACGAGCAGTCGCGCTCAGCGGGGTGCTTGTTGGAACTTTGCCAGGCGCAATTGCTGGTGCTTTTTTTTTCCTCCCCTGCCAATACCGTACTGCGGTGAAAAGTCTAGGTTTTTTTCAACGTATTCTCGCGCTAAAACAAATATAATAAAACTGTATTGTCACTTGAGGTATTCATGAAACGAAATTTCCAACTTTTTATGTTGAGAGGTATACTGTTTTTTTTTTTTTTTTTTTTTTAACTTCCAGCAGATTTTTCTGTTGTGGGTATAATGGCTAGGTCAGGTTGTCAAGCGAAATTAATATGCGATCTATCAGAAACAGGCTGCCAGCTAGAAGGGAATTATTGTTTGCAATACTAACATAACTGTACAGGAAATGACTTTCAGTGATACTACTAACTTGTTGGAAAACATTTGACATATCGTGATATTTTTAACAAACTAATTTTAAAGCAATTTAAAATTCTGCAATAGCATAAATGAAAAAAAACATTGTTAAAACATTAATTCTTACTGTCACAAATGTTGGCCAGTAGTGAAAAGCAGCTGAAGTTATGTAATGAAAAATTTTAAAACCTTGGTATGTATTTTTTTGTAGTCAGTTACTTCACAGACGATATCTATCAGTCTAATAAGTCACTATTTTCTCTAGAAATAAGTTGCTTAGAACTTTATATCTGGAGCAGGTTTGAATGTGTCTTTTAGTAAGAACATGTTTCACAGGTACTTAAAGATGACATGTACTAAACAAGAACTAAGTATGTTGCCCAGCACAACCAGTTTCTTCCCAGAGAGCTTTGTGATATGCTTAGGTTTGTGCATCATTGTTTAGCAAATTTATTCTCTCCAAAATCACAGTACACTCAACTCACAGTTCGTCCTATATGAGGAGTAATTAAGAGAAGTCCTCTCCTGGCGCATGGACGATGTTGTGCCGTGCCAGCGTATTTTATTTTTACGCGGAACAACTTATCTTATTTATACAACGTTTAGCTACGAAAATATCACACAATTCTATTACGCTTTTATAATTTTAAAAATTCAGTACGCTTGTTAAAAACATGATTTTCGGGCTCTCAACATGGCTAGAAACAGCTTTTATTTTTTAGACTGCCGTAACTCCGAAAATATTATCTGAATTCGTTAAGTGCAAAATGAGATGTGTAAGTTGAAATTTACGTCGTACTATCCAAAATAAAATTTATCGCCACTAGGCGACCTGGCGCGTGAACCATGCTGTACCGTGCAACAGAAAGTATTTTTTCTTGTATAACTATTAAAAAGGTTTCCAGTTCGTTTATCTACGAAAAGATAACACACTTAAAACTATGTCTCTGCGGTTTTAAAAATGATGTCCGCTAGTTTAAAGCATGACTACTAAGCTCCTCAAAAAGTGGTAAAATTGGCTTTTCCACGTTGCTGTAGCTGAGAAAACATTAACCGTAATCGTATGACCAAATCATAGAAACCTGCATTGGACTTTACCACATACTTTCCACTTATAAAACAACAGAGTCATCGCTTGAAGTCCATAAAAAAAACTTTCTACGAAAACACTACACGTTAGTTCAGTCATTCGTGCGTTGAGTCGATTAGGCGTTCGCTTTTAATCGCAGAACATTGGCAGTAGCAAGGATAGAGAATTACGTGTTAATTATATTCGATATTTCTCACTATCTGTCGAACGCATATGTATGCCACCACTGACTCTTCGTTCATCTCGGTACAGCCCACATTGTTTTATGATTATTTTGTCTGTTGTTTCAACTCCCTAAGAAAGTACGGTAAGTATTTTGACTTGAAAAAAGATTCGAAAACGCCTGTTCATACATAACGTTTTCCCCCAATTTAATGCCTGTAGCAATATTTGCCTCATATCAATGCATTGCGAAAAGCGCATTGAGCCCCACTGACAATTATTTAACATATAAATTCGTATCCTTGTCTTCCTAAAATTCCCAGGTAGGGAGCGCCCTTAAGTATTGTGAATGAGATGATAATATCATTTATTATTTTTTAATAGTAAAATATAATCTTCTAATTTTCTTGTGGCAATTTAAAAGTTCCTCTTTTGATCAGTACTGGTCACATGAATCCGGGCTTTCTGCCGTTTCTTCGCAAAATATTTTAGCTGTTCTTTCGTTTTTTTTTTTTTTTTTGCGGTGGACACAGTCCCTTTAAAGTATCATTGAAAAACATTACTTACTTGCCTACAAAGTTTTAAATAACATTACATTTTTTTATGTTATGTCTCTTACAAAACTTCAAACGTAAAACAAAAAACATAAGAGCATTGGTGTTCTGAGAATTCATGTGTAATTTCTAGGAAAATCTCAGCCTCAGTGCGTAAGTTTAAATTTCCCACATGTTCCCAAACGTTGAGAATTAATTTTTAAAATCTTAAACTAAAGTAGATATCACAAATTTGTTTGGTAGTTTGGTTTACAATGTTTTTTTTTGCCGTGGTAGCTAGTTTTTTTTAAATAAAATAAATTATACGGTTTCGACTTATAAGTAGAGCCACAATTTTGAGGCAAAAAGATGCTGGCATAATTTAGTTTGAATGCCGTCTGTACACATCTGCAGCACTCCTTCACGTCAGTGATTGGGTGTTTTAACTCTACTTGTCTTCAGCTTCTGCTTTCAATTCACAGACGTATGTTTGACACGATTACCTTATTCTGATTGGTAATATCAAATGAGCGACGTGTCTGAACAAAGACACGCTGCCAATAACCATGAAGCAAAGCTGCAGATGTGCACATAAGACGTTGGTTGATTGATTACTTGATTTATTATCCACTTTTAGCCTCAGAGCGAGTGCTGTGGGACTTGTCAGTACAAATTTAAATAGATCTGTAACAGATTTACACGTAAAGTTGTCATGAGTGTCTCTTATACAATATGAACACAAATGACTACAGTTTACCATTTCAGAGACCATTAACAATTACAACATAATGTTTACCGTTATAATATGTAGGCATATAAAATATAACAAACGTAACATATGCATAAAAACATGAAACAAGGTTACATGAACATAATATAAAGAATGTGTAACTTAATTTAGTTTTAAAAAAAATTCATTGAAACCAAACTGTTGCAATTATCTTTTCTTAGAAATTCTTCTTATAAAACAAATATTTCGTTAGCTATATAGCTAGCTAGAACCGTAGTACACACGGTCATGAAAAAGTAAGTGAACATGGAGCGACATTGACGCGGCTACAACCCAGAAGCCTAGACCCTGTATACAACGGCCGTGAAAGCCTACGAACTTCTTTATGAAGGAAATTATTTTAAACAAAACTACCAAACAGGTTCTTGACACCTCTTCTCATTTATGCTTTAAAAAATATTAACAGTGGCCTTAAGGGCCCTCCTTACATAGGCTGCGTTTGTGTGTGTGACGCAGAACATCGATGGAGTGGTTAGGGTGCCGTTGATTGGTGTATGGAATGCATGATCGTCTCTCCGCGCAAGCCACTCAGCTGGCGTGCACTGCTTTACTATACTCCTCTTTCCTACGAGACTTTGAGCAATAACCTAATTATTTTATTTGTAGTAGCGTAGTTCAAAGTCTAACGCTCGTTGTGTTTTTCTATTCCAGTTGTTATTTTTCAAGATAAGGTGGTATGAGACGGTGATTTTTGGCCATTTTGATGGTCCCAAAAAAATGTTTCTAAAGAAAATGCAGAATGTTCAATACTATAGCGACATAGTTTCAAGTGTGTGTTCTTTTCGTAGATAAACAAATATAATGCGCGTTAAATAATTTCGTTAAAAATAGAGTAGTACTAGCTCACCGCAACGCATTTGAAACGCAGGTAGGAGGCCCATTAACTAGAGATCCCGAGCATCCAGACTCAAACACGGACTAAATAGTAATACAGACGTGAAATGATGTGGCGGCTCGTTTGATGCTGGCGAACTTCGCCGCTTATTGGCTTTCCGAGTTTGTTAATACAAGCCCCGTGTCTGTTTGTTTTTTGCATGTTTGCTGGCGCGTGTGACTGAGTTCGCTGTCCTATCAGCTATTTCACTTCTGTATTCCTAAATATTCTGTGCTCCAAGATGAAGCCACGGGTCCCTATTTATACTATTTTAGTTAGTTTTAATTTTTTAAATCCTTAAAGGGAGCAGAAATCGCAAAACCGTTACATATAAATGTTGAAAATTGTTTGTGTTATGTAGCATTTTTTTTTAATTTTTCAAAAATAAGTTTTTATAATTTTAATTATTTATTAACTTTATGAAAATTCAATTATGTCGATAATTAGCCTAAATTAAAGAGATTTATGTTTTGAAAATATTAGGCTGCATAGTACAGTTCCCAACATTTATAAGTAACAGTTGTGCGTAATATGCTCCCTTTCAAGATTTAAAAAAATTAAACTCGCAAAACAGCATGAATAGAAACGAGTGGCCTTAAGCTCAGTAATTCCCCCAGACGCGACGTCAGTGAGTGTTCACAATGGCAGTCATATCGCCAACGCCAGCTCCCATTCGTAATCATCACAGGGCGGCGCCTAAAGTCGAGCTGTCAGAGATGAAGGGCGCTTCGCCCACTCTGTGATTAGAGCGCGCGTCCCGCATCCAAGAAGGGAAGATGAAACATGCTCGCAGCTCGTATTTCAATGTCGCCAGACTCTCCTTCAAGCGACGCAAAAACTGATTCGTGAAGCTGCCGTGGTACGGGGAGCTGAACAAATACTCTGCGACTCATATTCCGTGCATACAGATTGCCAATCTCACAGAAAAATTTGAAATAGGCGAAGTCATATCATGACCCCCCCCCCCTTCAAAACATACGCTTTCTGACAACGTGAAAAAAATATAAATAAAACAGTTCTGCTTAATGTTCACGATATTTACACATTTTATACAATAAAATTACAATGTATCTGTATCATGTTGTTCACTGATTTACGAACACTATTTTTTATTGCGATTCCAAAACATTTTTAAGCTGAATTTCTTGTTTTTTGTAATTTGTAATTATTGAATAAATTTAATTTAGAAGGTATTGTTTATCAAGTGACGATGTTTAATTAATTAATTAATGACGAAGTAGCATACATACACATCACTACAGGAAGTTATAGCATGTACGTCTTCGCAAACACCATTGTGCGACTATGACGCAAATCAGTTCAATTTATTCTGACCTCGGCCATAGAAGAACGTGTATGGAAACTGGCATTGAAAAGTAACCCTCGTGTGACAGATTGGAGCCACCGGTAAAGTGGTGATGTTTTAATATTTCGGGTAAATATACATTACGAGCAGCAAATTCGTGTCGGTGTCACTAGGGGCACTAGCAGTAAGACTGTATATTGCAACATTGTACCTATATATAATAGTGACGCTTCCAGTCATAATGGAGTCAACTCAACAGCACTGGAGGGCCGGTCAGACCATTCGCCTCCCACCAGGCTCGATTCCCAGCGGGGTCGGTCCCCGGTTTTTCGCATGTAGGAATCGTGCCGGACGATGCCGTTGGTCGGCGGTTTTTCTCAGGGATCTCCCGTTTCCCCCTCTCTATACCAACGTCATGTCACTCCTCACCAGCGTTAAAGACCTCCATATTAAGCGCTGACCAAAATCTCTCTCTCACTCACTCAATAGCATTGGTAGGCTAGTATCCAGACATGTACTTCAATGTCCGTGATTCTGCCATAATTGTCACGGCAAGCTAAGCAACTCAACGTTAAGGGGTATTGATCCCTACCACCTTGGATTTGTCTGTTTCTTCTCGATAATTTCTGTTCCAGTCGATGTATCAAAATTTTTGTCACGACAAGGCATAGATACAAACTTAATCTATTTTCTGTAATAGCTGGAACCATAATATATTCATTATTTTGCAACGGGGAAACAACTGGAAAGGAAAAATTGCTTTATTTACGGGAGCGACTACAGAGGCCACAACATTAACAGAAACAATGCCATATGGATTCCAAAAAGTGAATGAAACAATAAACTATGCCTTGTCAGCGTGAAAAAAAAAACAATGTGTCTATTCTCTGATTTATAAGAAAAACCGTACAACCTATCTGACAGGGATCAATCCCCCTTAATTGTGACCTACTGTTGAGGACAGAAAATGGATGCTGCGATTGTATCACAATACATTTCATGGTTAGGAACGTTTCAAACACAGTGACTTCGTCCGGCTGTCATGTACACGTGCATGTTCTAGCAAATAGCCAACGAGGGGAAACATTACAAGTGGTTAAGTAGTAAGCACGCGTAAAATCACGCTCCGTCGTACCACAGGCATAACAGAAACTTGCCTGAGGAACAGAGATAAAGCGTTTGGTACTACAAGCGCCGCCGTCGGTTACATGAGTCTCAGGATCAATAAGGGCGGTCCTGCGTGACGCACGTCGGATACTTAGCCTCTATCTACAACGCACTCAACTGTCGTGAAGTCTTTCCTCTATTGGCTCACCTTTATCAGACTTTAGCTGTAACCCTATAATTTTATGTAACTACGGTGAAGAATGCTGCATGTTCCATATTCACGAAATGAACGCTAAAAGCACAAGTAAAAGATGGAAACTGAATTTCTGACATAAACGTGCTTCAGATACGTTGTAATATTCTGGGAAAAACGTTTTTCTTACGAAACTATTCAGCACGTGCGCTTTGAACCAATGTAGGCCCTACGTAAAGAATGCAATCTTCGGAAAAGGATGGAAAGTCATCGTTAAGATACCGTGCTCGTTAAAAAACAGTTTCTTAAAGCTCTCCAACAAAGTTAAAAACGTCCTTTTCAGGCTACCGTACTTCAAAATGTTCGAACCTGACATACGCGAAACTCAAATAGAACCATGCGCAGAGCAATGCTGCAGACTTTGCACCAGTAAAATTATGATCTTTCATATATTTCAAACAAATGAAAATAACTCAAATATTTTTTTAACCAAATTCTTTGAAAAAAATTTGAGACAGTGTACAGTTATACGATACACAATTTTGCCAGACAATTTGTTTTAAAAATTATACCGTTTGCTAATTTTGATAGTAAAATATATGATATTTCAGGGGGGGGGGGAAATCAAAAAATCCGTTCGGTGTATTGCAATAGAAAAATTCAGATACAAACGATGATATATAAGTGTTAAAACTGTAAGAATGCATTTTTGATATATGCATTATTTTGCGTTAAAAATTAATTTTCGAAACCACTTCAAAACTAAAGAGTGAGGCTTTAAGGCCATGATGCTCTTTAGTTTCCGCTTATTTTGTGATAGTTATTTTTTCAAGCCTAAACAAGAGCAGATATAAAAAAAAATCCGTCTGGCAGTTCTGTTTAAAACGGTTTTTGCTTTGGTGGATAGTTTTTTTTTTTCGAAGCAAGAAATTAAACGGTTTCGACTAGAAAGTCAATTAACCAGAATTTCGTTAGTTACGTAATTAGCTAAAACGATAGTATTAACTGCCTTGAAAAATCAGCCAACGTGGAGAAGACGATTTGAAACAAAACTGCCAGATATATTTTTATATCTATTTTCGTTTAGGCGTGAAAAAATAATATCGCTAAAAATAAGTAGAAACTAGAAAACATGGCCTTAAGGGCTTGGGCCCGAGTTTCTCGGCTTTCGAGAGAATTATTTTTTAAAAATCCATATGAGAGTCAATATCGTAAAATTGCTTCGTAACGTTTTTGCAAATTGGTTTTACTATGCAATGCAAATTTTCGAGACAAACTGTATGATGAGCATAGCTAATTTAGCAATTAAAAAGAAATTTCGTTAATTAACTAATTAGCATCTATTGTGCTGCCTTCTGACTCGACAAAATTAGAGTATACAGTTTAAATCAGTCATAACAAAGTTACGAAGCGATTTTACGATATCGGCTCCCATTTATGTTTTAAAAAATAATTGTCGTTAAATGCGAAGAAACTCGGGCCCATGCCCTTAAGTTCCATAGCAAAAGTGAATCGGCGGAAATCGTGTACGCTAATTCATCACGTGGTTCGTTGTGGTGATCCGGCACTTGATACCCGTTTCAAGGTCGGCGTTACAACTCCATCGCTTATGATTATGAATCTCTAACGCACCCAAGGTAGGCGACGGAATTTATATACAGACTGAATTTTAAAGGGCTGCACGGTTGTTAAATGACAGATATACTTCTGTACCAGTGCATACAGTTTGAAGGCTGGCACAGATGGC
>PNEQ01051513.1:13861-41071 GCA_003012365.1 Medauroidea extradentata
GCGTTGTTCTATTCTAACAAGCGTTGTTCTATTCTAACAAGCGTTGTTCTATTCTAACAAGCGTTGTTCTATTCTAACAAGCGTTGTTCTATTCTAACAAGCGTTGTTCTATTCTAACAAGCGTTGTTCTATTCTAACAAGCGTTGTTCTATTGCATTCGTTTGAAATAACTCACAGGGGGAAGTTTTGCTGTGATTTTTTTTTTGTGGCCCTAACGACTTTTACGAAATACTACACGTTAACCATACGGAATTTTAAGGCTTTTACGAAGGTTTTTTTTTTTTAGTTTCCTCACATAGTTTCCAATTTTCGAAAATAAAACAGTTAAAAGACAAATCTTGAGTGTAAAAAGTTAGAAACTTGGTCAATAATTGCAGAACGGAGAGTGGAGAGATGATATTGAGTATTGAGTGGAGGGAAATTTTATCTTTTGCGAGACACCCTGTGCGCTGCGTACTGCCAACTAACTGAAGGGGGACAACATAGGGGCGGAAGAAAGACTAGGCCCCCGGTCCCAGAGCTAATATAGCTCACGGTTAACTGGCAATCAAGGGCGCGAAACCCTGTTAGCACCAACCCAATTTGACTGGCCGGAACATCGATCGGCTTACGTCTGGCCGCCCCGCCGCGTTATGATTGGCGTAGATAGAGGCCTGGTGGCCGGGGGCGGGGTTTGAAGTTTCGTGGGTCCAGGGTTTCAACCCCCTTCTACGTCAAGCACCAAGCGTCAGGCGCGACTGAAATACAGCTGCGGTAACCGACTGTTGCATTACGCACAAGTGGAAAATGCTGTGCTCTTCACGAACTCCATGTGCACGTACTGTAACTAGACAGGTGCGGATTTCGCGTTTTGGTCTGTGACAGACTAGAATTCACTGACCTGTACACAATAAAAAAACCATATTATCACTAGAATAAGCTTGTAAACTAATGTCAGAACATTTATCAGGCTAGGCACTATAACAAGAATGTCGTACGCCATTAAATTGGTCTAAGTTTTCCTGATACCTGGGATATATTATATGAACGAAGTGATAGACGTAAAACAAAATAACCTTTAATAACATGTCACATTTTGTAAAAGACCCTGTAATTTTAAGATTTTTTTTTTTTTTTGGAAACTGGTTGCCAAAACACATCTGGGACGCTTCTAACAATTGTCGTAAATTGTACAAGAATGCATTTGTTAATGTACAGTTATTATTTGCAAATATATAAAATTGTTTGAAAAATTAAATACAAAGTTTATGTTTCCAAGCATTTCTTGTAAAGTTTACAATATTATTTTAAACTTCCATTTTTTGGAAACTTTTTTCCAAGGGGTTTATTTTTGGAAAAGTACTTATTTTTTACTGTATACTCATCCGAAAGCTCTCCGTGAATTTACTGGCTCCGGACCTTCGTAAGTTTGTGTACCCGCATTACAGTTGATCTTAGATCGTTTGTTCTAATTGAATCAGCCCACAGCTGTTTTCAGATGAACTCACAGTATCTTAGAGTCTAGTCTGATGTCAAGTAATAACATGACATTTGCAAGTATCTTCGTATAACTTCACACCGGGAGAATTTTCGCTGGTAAATATTTGCACTATTTTGTTTCAACGACTTATATACGTGCATATCAGCAGATGTGCTTCGTGGTTATTGACAGCGTGTTTGTGTGAAGTGATGTCTCTGATTTGACTGAGCCAACCACAGTAAAGTTACTGCGACACCAGACGTCTGTTATTTGCAGGTTAAAAAGATCAATGTTAAAAGTTTGTCACAGGAAAAATTGAACGCTAGTATCGGTACTGGATGCAAACTGACCAATCACAGAGCTTTCCTGAATTTTAAGTTACATAAAGCTGATACTCCAAAACGATAAAATGGTTTATTTTCACTTTAAAATCATGTTAAATGTCTTCTGTCATTTCCAAGATTGTTTAAAACTAATTTTACAATAGTTTAGTACTTTCTGGTCCCTTAGTGATAGCAGCGAAACTAGCGGCAGAAATTTTCCCTGTCCTAAACTCTCCTATAAAAAAAATTCTTTCTAACCGGTAGTAGAATTAACCTTAGTCAGAGTCAGAATTGTAGATGTGCACATAAGGTACCGATACGAACTGGGGCAAAATTCTTTTCGCGAAAAGTTCATGGCCCTAACAAAAAAGTTACCGCGACACCATTCGACTCCACGGGACGTATTTCAAAGATACCAGCAGAACTGATAGTTAGTGACTCACTCATGGTTTGTGTACTATGTTAGGTTGCAAGGCGTATCGTTTCTTGCTATTTTGCTCACACCGGCATCTGTTTGTCTCCTGGTCGGGATAGAGTGTATGAGCTCGTATTCAATTTATTTTTCGACATCCACAGTTTCACAAGTGAGGTCACATTTACAGTATTTGTAAGTACTAAGTACACGCACATTTATGTTCTCATAATAACTCCTGCAGTAACTGAAAACTAGGAAAACGTAAATAATACTACATTTGAAGAAGTGAAGAGATTTTGGTCCACTCAACATCTAGGTCTTTAGTGCTGGTTAGTGATAACATGACGTGAGTATGGAGCAACGCCGGAATGAAAGGGTGGGGTAAACGGGAGATCCCCAAGAAAATTCGCCGACCAGCGTCATCGTCCTGTACGATTCCCAGATGCGAAAATCCAGCCTTTAGCAGTTAACGGCCGCTGGAATATGACTTGGACGTTCCCATCTTTCGATTAACTGTAACACACTGCAACGTCATGGACGTGGCAACTAGCGTTGCCAGATGAACCATCTCAAAATCTACACACACCACAACCAAATTCCACAGAGTTTCACACACAGTGAAAAACTTTCCGAAAAATGAACACGTCCTTGTTTTACATACATGCCATTACGTCAAGTAGCCTATAAAAAGTTTAGTAAAAAAGATAGTCATTATTAAACATACACTTAATTTTCAATTATGATTCGTAAATGGTCTCATCCATGACGCTACTTCATAAATAACAAAATTATGTAAATATTTCATTTTTCGAATTGAGCACGTCACACGAATTCTACAAAGGCATTTATTCCACGCGAAATTCCACATATTTGCGGGATTCCAGACATTTTGGCAACACTGTAGGCAACGAACGCTGACTGCGGTGTTGGCAGACCTGTGCAGGCGCAGCAGGCAGGTTAGCGAGCAGCGCTGCGCAGTTATCTGCACGTTTGCCCCGGACGGTCGTGGGCGGGTATCTTATCACGACGACCGTGTCCTGGGGTCATCGGGCAAGGTTCCCCCAGAGTGAAAACCCCCGCTTCCCTCTTGACACCTCTGGCACTCTTACAACTACCACTCCGCGCCGTAGAGTGTGACGCCGAGTTCTATGTAACCTTCAGGCAGAGGTTGATGTTGTGCGGGTACACGAATAACATTTGAGACAAATAATACTGTGCTTCAGGTTACTGTAGTTAAAGACGAGTCTGTTAATTAAACTAGTCGAAATCTCATAAGTTTACAAACTAAGCCATTTTTTTTAAATAACGCCATTGCGAATGAATGCTGACGCGTTGCAGAACAACTCCACAATAAATATAAAAATAAATAAAGAAAATCAAGTATTAGTGGTTTTCAACAAACATATAACATGCAGTCAATTCCGAAAGGAATATAGTCATCCCAAAAGACGACACGAATATAAACAAAAATAGAACAATAACATCACAAATTAATTCCGGTACGGAATATAGTCGTGTGTAGAAAAACAGCAAAAAAATTGTTAAAAATTACAATAAATAACAAAAAAAAAAAGACAAAAATAAAACAACAAAATAATGTTTATGAAAAATGGCTACAAAATGGACGAGGACAACGACAACATAGATGACCAAACACACAAATGGATATGAATTTAGACTATGCAACAAAGAGAAAAAAACAACGAAATAAGGTGTATGAAAAATGCTGTAATAACTTTTCTGTCCTGCGCGCAGCAAGGTTCCATTGGGATGGGGGGCTTAGATAGTTAAATTAATTAATTTAATTACTTTTTTCCCATCCCTATAAAACATTATGCAATAAGCGACAACCCTTGCAATTCGCACACCTTAGATATATTTACAGTAATTATTTACAGGTTATCTTCCTAAAATTCTTAGTTACTAATCCACTATACAATTAAAACATGCATCTCTCTCAAACCAGTTCTCTGATCTCATAAGTCTCATTTCAGACATTCTCACAATGTACAGCTACCTATTTGTCTGCTCTCATATTCGCTCACACCATTCCAACAGTTCCACCATCATCCGCGCTTGTCGCATAGTCCCGCCTTGATTAGCCAGTCTCGTCTCGTTGCTCGCAAACACTCACAGGCTAAACGCCACAATCACTCTGCCGTTGCTCTCTGTGGGCCTGTAGTTAAAGAAGACTGCGACTACACCCAGAACATTCTCGTGGCTCGCTGACTATGCTGGTTGATGTAAGTCGACATCTCCAGGTGTTGCTGTAACATTCAGTCACGCCCGAGCTGAGTGCTTGTCAAAGACGATGACAGGTGTCCACCAGTTCAGAAGGCTCGTGATGTCAGCCAGCTCGAGCGGCCCGAGTCGCCAGGGGAGGGAAGACTAGGGAGGAGGGACAGTGATTGTTGGTAGAGAGTAGGGGAGCGGGAGTTGGCATGGTTCATCAGGTCGCTCAGCTTATGCCACCGAGAGCGCTGTCTCGAAACAATACGTTGCACTTGTTGTCGAAGGAAGCATGCTTGTTTTCGTCTGTTTGCGTATGGTGAGGGTAACCGAGGGCAGGATGACGCACCATATGTTTTGCTGATTTCTGAACTCGCCGCTTGTAGACATCTTCAGAACCATGTAGAATGGCAAGAAATGAAGCACAGTGGAGAAGCAACGGAACCAGAAGGATGGGAAAAGCGTTTCTCACATGCGAAAAACCGGGATCGACCCCATCAGGAATAGAACCTAGATTGTCTTGGTGTGAGGCGAGTGGTTTGACCACTATATCGCCATGGTCCTGAAGTGATAGGCTACTTGTCGATACAAATTTACGCCTTCAGACTTCATTTCCTTCATATCCGATGGATCAGCCTCGAAAAATGAAGTAGCCGCGATGCTATGACTCTATAGACCCCTCCCCCCTTCCTTTCCCTCTTGTCAGAGTACGTGAAGCAAGGGAGCCCTCCCCTTCACTTGACATCGAAGTCAACCAGGCAAGAGAATATCGGCGTATTGAGTGCGGTCTGGCTGCAACCGAGCATAAAAAGTTATTTATCTTCCTGGTACTTGACGCTACGCTAAAAACACACAATGCTGCCTCTGAGTTGGAGTTATGCAACACATCATGGATGCGATAACCTACAAAGGCGTTTATAAATAGAAGACTGCAGGAAATTCCGCGTATTCATTTGGGAAAAAGTTGGACTTCATATTGTAGCAGGTTTATTATTGGCCTGGATGTCGGCTAGTTAAGGCAGCTACCTTAATTTGATTAGCACTATGCGTTTCCGCTATGTTGCTGTCCAGAGAATACACTATGCTGGCTTGCGTGACAGAATTTACCGTCTTACCGACCGTTTTACTTCTGTATTCCTATATATTCTGTGGCGAGGCCTTCTCTTAACGCAACATGAATAAAAACTCCTATAGTTGAAAAAAAGTAAACCTCATTTATGATGAGGAATTGTTGTAAATGGGCAAGGTTGTCATATAAAGGTTTAAGCTAGCTATTGAATAGTGACCCCTGATACTCGCGAGGAGATTTCCGCACAACTTGGTACAATGCCTAAAGCGCACCTCTGCAGTTTTGCCTCGTTGATATTGGCAGAGTTTCTTTACGAAAAGGCTTTTCTCATATGACTACCAATCAGAGTAAGGTTACTGCGATACAGTGGTGGCTCGTGGGTTGTTGCCAGGTAGGGCTGCAGTTGCCAAGAGCTGTACAGGATTGTGCGCTGGTTGACTCTACAGCCACTGACACGCTGATGTGCAGGTGCCCCTTACTACTGAGTGGTCACAAAAGATCTAGTAGCCGGTAAATATTTCATGGTCGTTGGTCTACGGCGTGTTCATCAAGAGTGTACAGTTCCGACTATGTGCAGCCCCACCTGGCAACAACCCACGACCCGCAACTGCTGCGATACCGCTGTTTCGTACACTACACTAGCTTATACAAGCTAACGACGAACTGAACAGCATGAAACCATTGGGTTTGTCAAAAAAGTTCCTACATAAATGTCCGTAATGTACATTTTGGTGTTGGGAGTTTTTCTAATAGCCATAACTCCTCACGAGTTTCTCATAACTTTTCCAAATATAGTAAAATTAATTTATCATATATTTTGAAAGAATAAATTCGTACATTATTTTCAAAATAGCAGTCGTCTGGAAGTTCAATTAATTTTTTTTTGTTTGCATAATATTTCCTTTTTTATTCGCACAAAGTTAATTTTTGATGATTTTCATCATAAAGGGTCGGTTTAGAATAATTCGAACAAGGTTATGCTTATAGTCTGTTGATGATTCGAAAATATTTTTGTTTTACACTTGGAGACGTGTAGCATTGGGACAAAACTAAGTCAGAAGTCAAAATATTACGACCTCACAGCTGGTAAGTAGACGCATTAAAAATTGTCAGTTAAAGTGAAAGACCGCTGGTTTTCTAGTATACATTTACCATATCAAAGTCAGTGTTATTTTTTTTACCGCCGACTGAGTGTGACGTAAGAAACTGCGAAACACTACTGATCTACTATATGACACAACAAGGGAGGGTGCTGAAGATAACAATGTGATGATTGCAGTGGCAGAAACAATAAGTTTTTAAATGTTAATAATGTTATAATTATGTTTGTTTTTCGGGAACGTCAGAAGTGTGAATGTAAATAAATATATATACAGTCCTATAGGTATCACATCTGTACACAAGTGGTTGAAAATGTAAATACTTCTGTCTAAAATAATTCATAATATTTAAGTAACTATAAAGTCAACCGAGTTGCCAGCAAAAATAAAAATAAAAATGTGCGTCCGCATTTTCACGGAAATTATTTACCTGGCCGATATTTTGAAATGTCTGTTAGTAATCTCCCTTAGAAGGCAACTGATCCACCTGTTCCGCTTCGCACGTGTCGAACGCCGTGTATTCCCGCAGTGAGATCCCTGATTTACGACTGAACGCAGTCAACCGCTGTTCTATTGCAGCGCAGCTGTGCGTGCGGAAGATGGTTCTTTATCCCGCCAGGAAATTGCAGGCTCTAGTTTATTTTTCATCCCATTCTCTCGTGCTTTCCCGTGAAAAGATGTACGCGCCGCGTGGCGCAATCGACAACACATTACACTGTAGCTCGCTGCGCAGACCTGCCGCCTGCAGCCTATGCAATTTGCAAGTCACCCTTCCACCCCCTCTAAAAACCCCTGTGTAATGTGACGTTGTAGGGAGTCTGATGCACCCCTCGCTAGCTACAAGGTGTAGGGGAGACTGAAGAGTGGGAGGGGCAGCCACAAGGGGAGAGGGTAGCTGAACATCCTACTTGGTAAATCCAGCCCTTGCGATTCAAAAATTTCATCATTGGAATTCATCTACCCCACCCTCCTCCCCAACCCCTGAAACCTCGCTCGATCCTGGGGCGGGTACGTCATGCAACACTCCCCCTCCGGCGCTTCTTGTACAGTCTGGTGCACGAGGCAGTGGAGCACCGAGTTTCTGAATACTCTACAGCGGATTTCGCAAATTATTCCTAGGGCAGTGGCGAGGCTTCGTTGCCATGGTTATGACAGAAAATTACTATACATGGCAAAGACATTTTGTGTAGGCATAATAAAAATTGTGTTTTGGATATAACAGGTAATTTGGGGGACTGTTGATTACAAAGAGGTTAGCATTTTAGTTTTGTCAATGTGACTAGCGTATTTTGCAGAGATAAGAGAAAAGTACAGATGGAGCATTAGCAGCCGATACTGAGGCCAAGCTGACTTTGTTTATTCAGGTTGCAATATGGCGGAGTGCAATCAGCTGTTCCTGTATGTGTATTAAGAAACGAGGTTATGGTTGGCCAACCTACAGTCGCATTATATTCGTTGCTATGGTAATAAACAAAATTTTTCAGGTTCCAATATGGCGGATGGGGTCCTCCCCTTTCCGTCTCAAGGTTTCATACTCATCGCCCTAAAACATACCTTATGCTCCATCTGTATGTTTCTCTAATCTCTGGTATTTTGCTATCCTTTCTTATTTCTGTGGCTATCTTTCTCCACTAGGAGTCATAACAGCCAAATTGTCAACAACTTTGGGCCGTTTACAAAATAAGCTATTCATTGCTTGTTTATGAAGGCCTATTTACAAATACGTTACTGGTGGTGTTCCAGAAATACTTAGTTGACGTTATCAAGTAAGGTAAGTGGACTTAACGTCTCGTCGGCAGCGAGGTAATTAGAGACGGCACACACAACTTGTCACCACAGGGACTAGGAAAGGAATTAGCCATGGCCGTTTTTATGGAACCATTCCAGCGTTAGCTTGAACCACGGTCGTAGAAGAACAGGTCTGGACACTCGCTTGGAAACTTGACCCCCTTGTTGTTTGGCTGTAGTTCACCAAGCTACCGATAATGTTGTGTTTTATTGGCGCTGATGTTACGACGGTCGGACTAAAACTCCGTCCACTTCCTTTCTGTTAAGATAAACAATTTATCAAAACGTATTTTTTTTATCAATTTATGAAATACTTTCTTCGCTCACAAATTTAAGAAAAGGCTCCAGCAATCTTTATTTACTTTATAAATTTAACAATGGAAAAAAAGTGGACGGAGTTTGAGTCCGACCGCCCGGAAAACAGCGCCAAAAAAAACGACATTCTCGGTAACTTTACGAACTACAGCCAAACAACAAGGGGGTCAAGCCCTGGTTGCAGATATAGTGAGAATTCAGGTTATAGTTGGACAACCCACAACAAAATTATACATGTTGCTATCTCCTCCCGGATCTAGACTTTAGAACCCTCGCACATAGAAAATGCATCGTGTTCCATCTGTATACGTTTCTCTAAGTTCAGGTAGCGACTGGTGTGGGCCGTCTTGTTGAGGACGTAGCTCGAGGCGACTGTAGCAGAGGAAACGTGATGTTTTTCTCCCCGGCTGCTGGAAAACAATTATCTGCGGGAAGGACAGGCAGAGGAAGAACAGGCCTCAGAAGGAAGGATGGTTGTAGAGGAGCGAGCAGGGACGCGCTGGGCTCAGGCTGCCATCCTCGGTGCTGTACCGCGGCGCGGACGGCTGGAATCAAATACCGGACGTGACCACGACGCGTGGAATATCAACGCCCCTGGAGCTATGTGGGGCCGTAGAGGCATGGGTGGTGAAGTATGAAGGGTCGGGGGGAGTACAGTATGTGATCTGGCTCGCTAATGTCTGTCTTCTGTGAGGTCGCAGTTCTGGTGAAGGCGTCCCTTATCTCGTGCCTGGGATTTCTGGCTGGGAGACGAATACTGCGATAAGGGCGACACTGGCACGTGAATGAGATGTACACGTGAACGTTCTGGTTTATTCTTAAGGCGGCCGCCAGGTGAGGGACGTTTTGTGTGTGTGAGGCGAAATTCGCTGAGGAGCTACGGACGACTTTGGCCGGCATATGTATTGTTGATATCGCCTTTACGTCTAAGTTTTAAGGCCTCGCTTGTTAGTTTTGCTGTGGTTTCGAAAATATTTTTAAACGGATATTTTATACATATATCAAAAATTCATTCTTGCAGTTTTAAGACTTATATATCAGCGTTTGTATTTGAATTTTTCTGTTACAATACTCCAAATGGATTTTTAGATTTTTGCCCCTGAAGTATCACATATTTTGTTGTCAAAATAAGCCAAAATGAAGCAAAAAAATTTTTTTGCTAGCAAACTGTACATTATTAAAAAAAAAAAAAAACGCTCTGGACAAATTGTGTATCGTGTTACCGTACACAGTCTCAAATTTTTTTCAAATCATTTGGTTAAAACATATTCAAGTTATTTGCAGTTCTTTGAAGTAAATTAAAGGTAGTGACCTTAAATGTACGCGCAATGTTCTCGCCGTGACGGTTGTTCTACGTGACCCTAACATTTCATTGAACCCGTCATTCTATCAAAGTACAGTGTAGTTGCAGGCATCAGTTTCGAACTAATTCGGTAGCAACAACAACTGGAAAAAGCCAATTTATAGCCACGTTTGATGGCTTTAGAATGATGCTTCCAAAGTGCGTGGTGTCTTAAAAGTCGTATCCACAAACATTCTGAAGTGTGTGAATTTTTTTTCCTTCGTAGACTAACATTGTGGATGCAGGTTTACTTGTCTGTGAGGAAAAACGTAGCTCCGAACACGCTGTACGCAGTTAGAACGCCAGCCAGGCGGTCGCCTTAAGCAAGGTTGAATGTCAATAACGTTCACTGCACTGTCACTTCTGTGAAGGGACGGCAGCTGTTTCATCACAACTTTGCGACTGAAAGCCAGTAATAGGTGAATAATTCGTGTGGCTAACACGTGCTATCAGCGTGTACTGTTGAAAGAAAATGTATATATTCGATTTTCGCCAGTGCGTGTATAAAGACAGATTTACAGACTGCTATCAAATTCGTGAAATTACCGCAGCTCTGAGAGTACCATTGCCGCCTTGGAAACGGTGCTGTCAGTATGCAATTTTATTCTCAGGAAATTTGCTGCAAAGTTTCCGTAATTCACGAGTCTATTGCACGTAGTCTAATAAAAAAAAAGTCACTTGGAGCGGAATGATTTGAGAAAGCATAAGTAAGCGTGGGTGACTTTGGACACGTGGGGTAACTTTGAGACAATTGTACACTATTTTTATTTTTTATTTTCTATGACTATCAACTATGAATACGTATTAATTAAATATCATGTGAATACTTATTACTCGGAGTTTATCGCACGTATATTTCTTTATTCAGAGCTACCACATATGCCAAAAAAAATTTTTGTTATGTCGCAAAGTCATCCAGCTTGCCTAAAGTCACTTACGCTTACGGTACAGTTCTTAGATACCTACTATTGTTGAAAACTCGAAGTAATTAAGTGACGTGGGAGTATATGTCATGGCCGTTGCAACTGATAATGTACAATACCATCAAATGTGTATAAAGAATGAAACATCGCTGAAATATTTGGTGACAAAAGAGTGCCTTAAAAAACTGTATGTAGCACGTCGTGCCCTTACAGCCTTAGGGACGATTGTTTGATATTGTTAACTGTTTACATACGAATAACAAACGTCGCCTCGCCATTGATGTTTCTTCCCGTGCAGACCGCCGCAGGTATGTGTGGTTGTTGCGGTTTGAAATGAATGTTGCTCAACCTGCTTCTGTGACCTCTATAACTCGGCGACAGTAATTGTAGGCTGTTCAACACAGGGTTACATACATACTAGATAACTGTCGGTATAATCTCATAAAACGTATTCAATTTTGAAATGTAAAGAAATGTTAAAATGAAGATGTTTGGTGAACCCAATTCTCCATCCTAACCTTTGTGGCCATCCAGGGACTAAAATAGACACATGCATGTTTCGATATTCTTTGGGATGAGAGATTTTGGTCAGCGCTTAACATCGAGGTCTTCATCACTGGTGAGGGGTGACTTGATGGGAGTATTGAGCTGCGCCAGAATGAAGATGCGGGGGAAACGGGAGATCCCCGAGAAAATACGCCGACCAACGGTATCGTCCGGCAACCAACTAAGGACACAGTTTGCAGATGTTCGCAGACTTTGACGTTGACGTGAAAGGCTCAACAATGTTGATATACATACGTAGTTCGGGATAAAGTGGGCATTAAAAACTTACAATTTAACATTTGAAAAATATCACTAGCCGTTACTGCATATAATTCAACATTAATAATAGTTGTCTTTCTGCTTGTATGGTTGGCAGCAAAATCACGAAGTATTGTTCCGCGTGTTTTCCTATTTAAATACACCAATACTGAAAGAAAATCAACCGAAATTTACATACTTGAAATTTTATATAATTAATAAACTTTTTTTGATCTAACTACTTATTGCACAATTTGTCTTACACGCACAAACATGAAGTGACATGTCCAGAGAGATTAGACATTTCCCGTTGTCAACCTTTATGCGCGGAAATATATGAATTGACGCAAAATAGAACTTAAGCAGAGCTCTTGAGTGCTCACTTTATCCCGTACCGCCTATTCCTTCAGTCCAGGTAGAGTTACATTTAACTCTAAGGATTTTCAATTTATCAGCATGAATTTCGAATGCGTTCAAAACCTGAGCTGAGCTCATTGCTTGCATGCGTTAAATCAATTCCTTCCTAATATGCAGTTATAAATCGTCTTCGCACTTTCCAATGATGTGACCAAGATAACCTAGCTAACTCTAGCGCGTTACTTATCGTAAATGTGACGAGCGTTATTAAAAGGCTGCATGATACCCTACGACATGGAAGTCAGTGGTAATGGAGGCTTGAGAGCGCTTGCAGCACGACATTGTAGTCTAGACTGCAGGTTATTGAACCTACGAAATTGTCTTGTCTCTAATAGAAGGTGTTCGCTGTGCCTTTCGAGTGTTACGAGAGGTTGGTTGAAAGGTTCTCTTCTCTAAGAGTTTTATTTAATGCAAAGATATTCTGATAGTCACAGCTACTGTCAACCCCGTGCAGGGAAATAACAGTGCCTGAAAATTTTGCTCATGCAATTCATTAAAATTTAGTGCGTACGTCATGAACACGAAAAGATAAATTACTATTTTGGTATGAAATAATTTGTCTCTAACTAGATTGCACACCATGAGTAGAACTATAAATGGCCTCGCACCTTGATAAAGCTTACAATTTAGGTAGAATTTTAATACATTACGATGATACTCATTGCCCTTATATAAAACATGTTACGGGAAGTCGTTAACCAATCAGCAACAGCAGACGAGCACGACAGTGCAGTGAATGTTCCATTGCTAGAGACATGAACTTTTCGCGAAAAGAAATTTGCCTCACTTTGTGTCAGTGACTTGTGTGCACGTCTACAGACTTGCTTCACGGTCAGAGATTGGATGTTTTGACATTCGTGTGTCGTGGGGTTTTACACGCAAATCACAGACGTGTGGTGTTACAGTAACCTTATTGTGTTTGGTACAGTCAAATGAGAAACGTCACAGTTCAAAGGCACGCTGCCAATATCTATGAAGCAGAACTGCAGACGTGCACATAAGGCACTGGAACAAAGTGGGGCAAAATTCTTTTCGCGAAAAGTTCATGTCTCTATCCATTGCTCGTAGTGGACAAGGTCTAGAAGAAATACGCTTGTATCAAGGACATCGTCACGCAGTTTCACTGTTGTGTAAGTAGCTATTCTATTATTGGCACGAGTAAATACTAAACTCCCTTGATTTCCGCGAAAATATTTCTGCACCACTTTGATTCAATGCCTTACGTGCACATCTGCAGCGTACGTTTGTGAAATGACGTCTTTTATTTGACAATGCCAATCACAATAAGTTTTCTGCAACACCACACGTATGTGATTAGTGGATGGAACCTCAAGATTCTTTGAGTAAAATATCCAATCACTCACCATAAACCATTAATGCTGATGTGAACGTTCGGCACTGAAACAAACAGGGGCAGAATATATTCTTTTTCGCGAAATTTTCATGACCTACCAATAAGCATCACTCATGGGAGGAACACTGTCTGTATTGGCGAAGTCTCTGGTCTCGTAAAGTACCGATCATGTTATTACAATTTTGCATCACGTCGTAGGTAAACGATAATACTCGGGTTAGGTAGAAGCACGAGTATTTCGCGGGTTCATCTGGCTTCAGACTAGAATTCTAATTCCTATACACGCTCTGGCCAGGCCATAGTCGATTATCCATGGCTAGAGGCACGAGTATTTCGCGTATTGATTCTAGGTCAGGTTGAACGTCAATTATGTATACTTCACTGCCTTACCGTGATCGGACAGCAGTTGTTTTTATACACATTTGACGACTGCAAACCAGTAATAAATAAGGAAATAAATTGTTTTGAACTCACGTGATATCCTCTTGTGCCAATGAATACTCGACTGTGGCCGGTGCGTGTATAGGACTGAGAAGTCTAAGCTGCTACCAGATGAATACTTGACTGAGGCCGGGGCGTGTATAGGACTGAGGAGTCTAAGCTGCTACCAGATGAATATGCGAAATAATCGTGTCTCTATCCATGGCTTCCAACAGTGCAAGCGGTAGCACGTTATATCCCCACGAATTATTTCCTTATTTATAAAGACCGGAAAAATTCGCGGATTCACTGACATGTAGGCTAGCCTCCAAGAATATATATGCACACAAGCCCACAACAGCTCTTCGTTAGCTGCTCACTGATGCAGTGATATGGGCCTGCATTTAGTTATATTTTTATTACTGGGTCAGCGACTTCCAGGAAGTGTCAAATAAGTCAAGAGCCAATTCCGAAAGTGACACGAACTTACAGTTGTTGGAATTCTGTCTTGTGGCTAAAAGAAAACGCAAATTTTTCAGCTCCCTACTTATTTATACTACTGACTTGTATTCGCAAAAGGCGTGTCAAAACAACTGCCATCCAGGATCCAGACGCAGAAGTGACAGTAAAGTATATGTGCGTATAGTTCGTCACCTCATTTTACACTTAAACACGAGTAGCGTTAATAAAATGGCATGTTTAGTTGTGCTTAGTCTTGCATCACAGTACCAACCTAAGTTGTTATTTGCGTATGATTCTTGCATCAGGAAACGAAATGTTCCTGCTGTGCACACATTATTGTGGGACGTTAAAAATTTTATTCGTGTTTGGAGAAATAACTTTGCGGAAATTCGTTATCCAGTAGGGCCTATTATATAGTGTAGAGAGATTCCGAACGCAAACAAATTTTCTAAGGAATGTAAAACAACAACTTCAGTTTAGCTGTTTATGAATTTTGAGCCAGGAAAGTTATTCTCAGTACCTAAAACAATCTGGTGAACTGTAATAAGTAGTCTGAATACAGTCCGATGTATTAAAACCATATGCACGTAAAATATATACTTAGTAAATAATGGTTAGGGCCACGATTTTGTCGCGAAAAGATTTTTGCCCCACTTTGTTTCAGTGACTCACGTGCACATCGGCAGTTATGTTTCAAGGTTATTGGCAGCGTGTCTTTGTTCATACGCGTTTCTCATTTGACTGCACCAATCAGAATAAGATTATTGTGACTCCGTACGTCTATAATTTGCCAAGGCAAGTGAGAGTGAAATCATCCAATCACAAACGACGTAGCAGAGCTGCAGGTGTGCACATGACGCATCGAAACAAAATGTTGCAAAAATCTTTTCGCCATAAAATCGTGGCTCTAATAATGGTGTATCTTATTTGTAGAGACCTGAAAAATTCGCGTTTTCTTTTAGGCGTAATCTATAATTCCAGCAACTAAATATGTCTGTATCACGTTGACAATTGGCCGTTGACTTACTCGACACTTCCTGGAAGTATCCGAGCCAATAATAAAACTGTAGCTGAATCAGGGGCGTCATTTGGGGCCACAGGGGGAGGTGGGGGGCAATGCCCCCCTGGATTTAGAATTTTATGTGTGTAAGTATATTTTTAATTTTTAATAATGCTAACTTAAGCACATAAAACTGAAGTTTTATTATGAAAGTATCTAATTTATACATGCTTAATTAATAAAAAAAGATGCAACAAGGTTGCTGTCGCCGGAAAACAAAATCTTGCCCCCCCCCCCTTGAAAAATCTGAAATGACGCCCCTGAACTGAATACAGGCCCATTTAACGATGTCAGCGAGCAGCTAATAAACAGCTACTGTCTGAATGATTTCACATATATTCTTGGAAGCTAGCCTACAGGTCAGTGAACGGGCGAATTTTTCCTGCTACTTATTTGCAAAGGTAATCTTGTTTTACTTATGAGGTACATTCAACCTGACCTAGAATGAATCCGTGGAACATGTATGTCTCTACGGACATAGTATTTTTAATGCAGTGCCGTAGTAGGAAGTGTACGCGGACACAACCGTATACCATCTGATTGATTCAACCCATGCCTTCTGCTAGTTTATTGTGGACCGTTGGCGACCTGTCACCGGGGAATTATAATATCGTGATTTTGACATTTTTAGTACTACAGCACTGATTTTATAGTATATACGTGGTAAGGCAAACCTGCTACGAACATTAATTACGGAAATTGTAAAAAATTTTAGTTGTGATCTTATATTTGAGACAGTCACATATTGTCGAAAATACACATGCCTGCTCTCTGTCGGTAATCTAGTGAACTATGTGTACAAATCCTTTCCAGTTTATGAAGCCCTCAAAGTGGCTTGTCACGATATTAAGGCTCGGTTTCTGTCGCCATATTGAATTTTATTATTTTTCAATTTTTTTTATTCTAAGAAGCAAAATGTTAAATATGCGATTATACTTCAAATTCTGTTTACATTTCGCTACAGTACAGACCTTGCTATTTAGCTATTAACTTTTAATTACGCCGCAATGTGTGTGTCAAATTTTTTTATGTTTATAACTTGCCCGGCAAATTGCGACCTAACTATACATTACTAGCTCTATTGGCGTGCTTGTATTGTATCTCAAGGTAAATAGAATTTGCGGTATAGTCGCCGATTTAACATTTTTCTTCTCAGAATTCCAAAAAATCTAAAAATTATAAAATTTACTATGGCGACTGAAACCAAGCCTTAAGGTATATCACGATATATGGTCAGTTTATACATGTCCGTCAAACCAACAGTAGTATTCAGTTGTTTCAGTTATTGGTTTCCAGATTTATTTATTAGGCACGCAGTTGGTGCGTGGAATCGTGTCAACGAGCTATATAGTTAACATAGAGGGGCGAAAACGCTTCCAAAGTGAAGCCCAATTGAACGGCTGTTTTGACCCAAGAAAACATGGCGAACAGCAGTGTTGCCAACATTATGTTGAAAATCCGTCATATGTTCGCATAAAATCCGTTATATACTTTATAGCGCCACTATATTCCCGCTAAACACAGGAAAAAATGCCAATAATTATTGTAATATATTATAATGTAATAATGTTTAAATTAGCATAATCGCTCTCGTCTCTCGACCGGATATGAGTCCGCCATTTTATCTAGGGTCAATATATCACGTTCAATTGGGGTTCACCTCAGAGCCTTGGAGATTGCTGTTTCCGCCCCTCTACGTTTACTGTACAGCTCGTTGAATGATCGTGTACAGCTCCAGAAAAGTTCCGAAACACGGAATGGCCGACTTTTGCTTCTCTTGCATGCTCGCTGATTACTTTCTTGTCGGGTGGTCACACGGTGTTCAACTTTGTGTCGGTAGCCGAGTGTACCTGGTGGGAAGGAAGGGGATGATGAAGAGGGGCGGGGAGGGGTGTATTCGCGCGGCGAGCTGACGGCCCGTGCCTCCTCGTAGTACGCAACACAGATTCCACCCGGCTGCGTCGTTGCTAGGCAACCAGCCCGTCTACCTACCAACCCAGAAGCTCTGTGTCCCAAATGTTCGCACGACCCATTCACCCTTCTTCCGGGAGAGTTTCTTCCGTTTACACAGCTCGCACACTGAACCACTTGAGGCCATTTGACTTGACGTTTCCGTTACTTAAGTATTTCGTCAGTACACAATACAACGCGAAATTGTAGTAACGACCGTTGAAAACAATTGAGAATTTATTTTTTTCGAAACGGAAATATTGTGTTATGATTCATTATATATGTGTAATAATAGCATATCACGTGAATATTCAGAAACTCCGCCCAGTTATTAAAATATTTTCAATTATTATTTTCCAGAAAAACGGCAAACTACAGTGAATTTTCGAATAATTCTCTAAGACTATTTACAAAGTTTCCTCGAGTACATTTAAGACAAACCTGTTACGTTTTTCATGAAATCCCAGTACGCAAAGTAAAACGATACTTATAAATAACATTTTCCCATTGTAACACACATAATCAACTGATTCTTTGCAAACGACCCTCTTGATTTTGACTTCAGGTTTTCAGTTGATCGAAAACGTAAAGTCAGGTAGTTTTGCCGACGCCATTGTGTACGACTCCGTAAGAAGTCACGTATTGAAAGCTTTCGTGTAGTCAAATGTTAAGGGGTCCGCCCACCTGCCATGAAAGTTGTGATGTAAAGGTTCAGGAGAATCGTTTTTTCACAGAAAATATTAGTCGTGAGATTGTGTGTTTGACATATAAAAGATGTTAAGGTACCTCACACTAAGGGTAAATGGTTTCAGTTCTATCAGTTTCTTAAGTAATTAGAAAATAGGACCTTAACATTCAAAATTGGTGCCTTTTCAGGCTTGTGTAATGCCGTTATTTTTTGTTATTTTTACTTAAAACCATTTAACCTTAGTAGATCTATCCTTTAGTTGTAGATCCCGTGACTGTTTGTATCTTGTAACAACTGAACATTTTGAGGAAATCTTGTTCTTGTCATATGTGTCCTGTGCAAATATGCAGCCAGTGTTGTGGAAAATTGAAGGATTCGCGAGACCGAGCCGAGAGGACAACATAGAGAGCGAGAGACAACCTCCTCCACAACAGGGGTTGACCCAATCCCGCTTTTGTGAGGGAAAACTTCACGTCCATGAGGTCGAACGGCCGCTAAGGCGCTATGTAGGCGGGCCCCTTAATGTCAAGTATATAAACGCTTTTACCACAGGAATAAAAAGTGAATAATGCAAAAAAATTTCCTTTCCGTCATCACACAGACTTACTCAGTATTTTCTTAACAAGCAGTATTGCAGACACACATATAGTCCATTCGTGATAAAGTAAGCACGTTTTAAGGAACTCCCAACGAGTTTTATTAAGAGGCCTATGCGCCTGGAGCATGCACGGTGTTTATAGCAAGCCACTTTTATTCTTTTCTAGGCGAAACTACTAAAATTATTCCAAATATATGTTTACCTACGATAAGAACAACTGTTGGAACTATGGTTCACAATTTTAAAATCGCACCGCTCTTATTAGAAATATAATTTATAGAGCCCTTAAAATGGTTTTTTTTACTGATCATTTGCTACTACAAATATACCGCCCCCGGGTTCGTAAAACACAACACTAGAAGCATATGATGGGCTTTACTACAAACTTTCCAGAAATAAAGTTGTAGGGTCGCCGATTAAAGTTTATATATATATATATATATATATAGAAGCGAAGCGTTTACCGCCGAATGTGGTAAGCTGAACCTTATCGCTTTACTATCTCCGCTCATTAAGGGTGTTCACGTGGCAAAATTCATAGAAGTGTTACCTGTAACTACATTTTGCAATTGTAAAAATATTTCAGCTCTCATAGTTATCCCATAGCGGCATGTCAAAGTCAGAATTTGCAAGTTACTGGAACATAGGTATAACATAAACCAAGTTACTTACTAGAATGAAATAATTTATGCTGAAATTAGATATTATGGGCCACACGGAACAAAGTTATTTCATCTTTGATGAAAAATTGCCTTAAATTAAGTAAATTGTCATAATATTCAGATATTTATTTTTTTAAAAGTAGAAAGTCAAATCCTGGAAGCTAAGGCAGCTATGACAATAGCGGAAAATTTTTTACGTGTTTCCACTGAGTACTAGCGAAACATCTGTGATCGATACATATGTGAGATCATAGGAACCAGCGAAATACTAGACTGATGTAGTAAGTATTGTAGTTATATAACGAGCAGAAATATTCTTATTGTACTTTGAAAATAAAAATTAATTGAAAAATTTCTTACAAGACAATAGGTGCTTACGGAAACGTACTGGGTCGGTAGTGCTGGTCACGTGACTGGATCTACTCAGTCGTTAGATGCTTAACGAGTGGTCGTAAATCTGAAGAGTAGTTACTTGGCGGCCTTTTTAAAAAACATAGCAAATTCTACAGAAGCGGTAATATCAGTCGCCGATCTGGCAGACCTATGTTATTAGACCAGGTTAAAACAGTGAAGAATATCCTTATGTGCTGGTATAATATACGTATGTAGAAATAAAATTGCGTACTAGTAATGATAATTTATTCCATACCTGAATTACGTACTCTGGCGACATTTTTACTTGATAAACTGCTCCAGACTTCATGTTCGACCAAAAATACTACGATCCGACATCGTATTTTCCGTGAACATGCATTCAAACCGCCTTACAACATATTATTTCTATTATGTACACATGCGGGAGTCTGTTTGTTTACTGTTTACGCGCGCTATCCTTTGTATCGTCTGCTGGCTGCTATCTACCCTGCTCCCGAGCAGAGTAGATCTACGGGACCCGGCGTCGGGATAGAGTTGAACATTTTGAGATCTTGAAGGCCGGTAGATCTTTATCGCGTGACGTTTCCGACCGATTTATTCGCTATCGAGTGGCTCCGAAGTAGTTTCCGTAAGCGCCTAATTATTCTACAGAATTTTAAACCCGTACCTGTGACAGAAGACACACACAATATGCAAAGTGTGTATATAACAGTGCTTTATAGTAAAAAAAAATTAATGAATACGGTAGTCAAAATATCAGTAAGACATTTCCTTTAAACAGGACAATATCTAAATTATGGTAGGTACAAAATAATAAAAGGTACATATTGTAATTAAGAACATTTAATATTTGCGTGCATTATACTGCATTGCATAAGTGTGTGTACTTAATTTTTATAAACGAAAGCTGTATTATTTTTCAAAAATAATCACTGTTAATTTACTTTAAAAAAATTATGTTGTATTTTATACAAACGTTAATATTTTTCTAAACCCATCCAGATTGAACTGTCATCGGAAGTAATCAAATAATTCATTTTCGTTAACTATTTTCACCAAAACACAAACAATAATCAGGGGCGTCATTTCAGGTAATCCTAGGGGGGTGGGGGGGCAATATTTTTTTTCAGCGACAGTAACCTTGTTGCATCTTTTTAATTAATTAAGCAAGTATAAATTAGAAACTTTAGTATTACAAAAAATAAATTTTATACCCTTACAATTCTAAATTTCCCCCTCCCCCTGCCCAACTAAATGATAAATGTGTGCGAGTACAATTTTTTTTGCCGCTAACCCATGTAGTACCTTGCTTGTACGACACATTTTTCGTTGTTTTAAAATCTGACGATACATTTAAGGAAATTAAATACAAGAATAATATATTTCAGCATTTTAACTTGAACCTCTTTTAATTTTAAAAGGTTATCGATAGACACATCAGCGAGTTACTTTTACAGTTTAATTCTAGTAGTCACCGAGGTTCATCGCTTGGTTGGTAACAGTGTCTAAATTTGTCGCGAGAGTGCAGCAAAGTATTGGTTCCTAGCGGCGACTTTGGTAGTTGTGCGATCTCTTGCTAGATGGCACTACATACATCGATCTGGTATCCTATATGGAACTAAACTACTGGTTGTCTGTAAACTTAATCCAATCAATAAAATGAACGGTTGTCAAGACTTTTGCAGTGTGGTGATTGGTCAGAGGCGTGATGACGTGCAACGGAGGCCCGAAAGTAAACATTACGAGCCGTTAGAGGGGGCGGTTTAGCGGGAAATTACCCCTAAATGGAATATGGGGAGTGAAAATTAATTCGTTATGAAGTTGTCTTCGTGAATCGTAGTCAAGTAAACGTTCTAAAAATTTTTTTTTACTTCACCAAGTGTAAACAGTAAATCTCGTAAAATTATAAAAATTATAAACTGGCCAGTGTTGGTGCAAATGTTACTTTTTCTCTGTTGACATTATAAAAAAAATGTTACTGTATATTTTCGGTGTTTATAAATAGAGGGCGTAACCTTGAATACGTAGCCAATATACTGAGAAGATGGCTCAGCTGGAAAGGGGCCAAAATAAGATGTGATTATTTTTTGGGAAGTGCATCTTGAAAATATGACATCGACAGAAACGTCTAAAGCAAAATTCAACAGCACAAGAGAGACTTCGAGCGCACAGAACATGGCAATAAGGTTAGTGTTAAGTTAAAAGTAGCAACTTTGAATGTAATCGTAAATAAATAATAGTCTCACATGCGCAAAATGATGAACAATTTTTAAATTTTCGTGGTAACTTTATAATATTGTATTTTGATAAATTATATTGATTTAATGTTTTTGTTGTGGCTGTTTCGCCGTTTAATCTAGCAGTGACCGAGAATTTTTTTTTTCTGAATTTAAAATTTAAAAAGAACTTACAGCAACGGTTTTAAGAAATACTATTTGCTCACGGCAGTGTTTTTGTTTTTCTGACCGTATGTGCTGACACGCCAATACCATGTGATTACATCTCGGTAGTTGCTTGTTACAACGCCAGATGGTGCCAACTGGCATTTTGAAAGAACCCTAGACGTTTACGTGAACGTAGTAGGTTTAGTTACTCGGTAATATTGGTCACTGGATCGGGTCTACTCAGTCGTTGAATGTTTAACTGTTTTTTCTAGGTGTACCTAAATTCTGAAGGCCGTGCTAGAATCGCCGTAAGAAACGACCGTAAAAATTGAACACACACTTAAATCTGTCAATTTATTACGGTGCGGTTACGTTTATTTCTACACGGCTACTTTACGGTGAATGTAGCACGGGCTTAAGAGTAGAATGTTGGCGGCATATTTAAAAATACGGCAACATCTGCAAAAGTGGTATACATCAGTCGCCGATCTGGCAGCATTGTATTATTAGACTAGGTTAGAACAGTGCAGAATATCCTTTTATATTACAGTTGTGTACTGTGCTAGTATTGCATACTGTACAAAATTAGAGCTAACCCCCCAAAAAATATACATAGCAGTAAGGGATTTGGGACTGCAAAGTGAAGTTCTCTAACACATAACCGCTGTTTTATTTTGCATTAATCGGGCGTTTATTATATGCAACTGAATTTAAGATGTTACTAAATTATAGAGTTCTCGCCCAGAAAAAAATACTATCTTCCGACATCATGTTCTTCGTGAACATGCTCGCATATTTTATTTCATGTTCACACACCAGAGCCTGCGTTTTATTTACGCGCAGATATTATTTTTCTTATTTTAGACACAAAATGCGACTAAACTTGACTCTTGTGAAATATTTTTATCTCTCATAGTTTTCGCGTAATGGCTTGTTAAAGTAAAAATTTATATGTTTCTGTTTTAAGGACTACACTAAAACCAACTGACATACCAAAAAATTCACAGTGTATAAAGACATTGCAGGCTACAATGTGACGTACATAAAAACAAAGAATAAAATGTATTTGTATTTAAATAAAAATGCTGAAATTTAAGGTAAAAATATAAAAATTCAATAATTTTTAAAAAATAAAAATAAAAATTATTTTGTCGTTTAACATAGCGGAATTTGCAGCATACAACGTCGTTATTCACTACGAAATTTTCAGTTTGCTGAGTTAGTTTTAGTGTCGTCCTTAAAACGGAAACATAGAAATTTTGGCTTTAACGAGCATTACGCAATAACTATGCGAGATAAAAAAATTTTATAAGAGGAAAATTTAGTCACATTTTGTGTCTAAAACAAGAAAAAAAAATTAAAAATATAAAATTAAAAAAAAAAAACACGGTGACGAAAATTGCGGTAGACCGCGCTCTTTAAAATTATGTTCCAAATAGGTAAAAATGCGTGCTCGCGTACTCGCACTCAGAAGTGACGTCAGGGGGTGTTTATTCAAATGGCCGAGTGCAAGTGAGAGTATGTGTAGCGAGCGTGTGTGAATGCGTACTCGATGCGTTCTCTCGGGGCCACTGTTTATTTACGTCTGGGAGCACGCAAGGAGTGTGTTGGCGTTCCAAATAAAGAGCATGCATTAAGGTTCTTATCTAGGGAGGCTGCATTTGTGTGTGTGAGGCACGAAATCGATAACGAGCTAAGGGCGCCTTCAGCCGGCGTATTTGACGTAGTATCGTCTCAACGCGCCTGCCACGCAACTGGCGTGCGGACTTTTAGTATTAATCATTTTTCTATGGGACTTTTACCGGTGACCGTATTATTTTATTTGTGAAAACTATCGTTTAAAGTCTAACGCATGCTTCTATCATTGCGTTTTTCGAATCCGGCCGATATATTTCTAGATACGGCAGTCTGAAAAAGGCAATTTTTAGCCATTTTGAGGGGCCTAAAAATCATATTTCTAATGAGCTACACTAGTTTTTAAACTTATCGAAGCGTTTTTTGAAGTGTGCGTTCTTTTCGTAGACACACGCGTGTAATGCGCGTTGAATAGTTTCCTTAAAAAATTATTTATCGCAATAGGCTGCAAAGTGTTTTCAGCGCAGGTAGATAGGAACCTTAAAACACGCAAGGAATTGTGAATTATTTGGAACACTGTGGCTGGTAGATAGTACTCACATGAATTTCTTTGCCCTGTTGTGGTAATGTCCACCCTGTCGAGTAGAGCGAGTAATGTTTTCGTAAGCGCCTCTTATGTAAGTAAAAGGTTGTTACATATCTCACGAGTCTCGAGTAGGGTAGGTGTACTCACGCGATCAGGATTTATCGATAATGCGTTTACAAAGCTCACGATGGAAGTAGGGTGGGTAAGAATAAATTTCAGCTTCCGTTTTACAAAAGGAAACCCAGTAAAGTTTACTCGTGAGCAAATGTTTACCTGACAGCTTCTCGATCAACTCACTCCTATCAAGCATTTGGCACGAAAAATTATATAAATAGTTCACGTAACCAAAACCACAACTAAGAAGTAAAACTGAATGCACTGTGTTAAACATATCAAAAACTCTAACACAATACGAATATTAGATATACATATAACTCAAATAATGTGCTGCAAACGGCAAATTTAGAAAATATTTAAAAATACTTTTTTTTCCCCCAGAATCTTAAAACACTGAAAAGCATTACAGGCGTTCATCAGAATTTTGGTGTTACACAATAGGCCTTTTTTGTAAACGCTACAGGATTGTGATGAACGTCTGCAATACTGTTCAAGAAAGTGAGAATAAAAAAACTACGTACTCTGTACACGATAAATATTTTTACTAAATATGATGTCCGCAGCACGTTTTTCCACGTTCTTTTATTTATGTCACATAGTTTCGTGCTTGTTTCTTAAATATTCAGACCGCAGAGCATTCAGTTTTGGTTGGAGGCTGTCTTCGGAACTAGGGGACATATGCTCCAGTTTCCGTTGCTGTTACGTTTACTTTAAGGTTAATTCTACTTCAGGTTTGGTGTAGTAACATTTTTTCTTTACATTTTCTTTCAAAATGTTAATACATGTGTGTATGTAAAATGGGAGAGGTTTAGACCTTTAGACCCCATGGACTCTCCGTGCCTAAGTTTTGATGTATGATTTGCAATATTACCTTAAAGAAAAATAACAATTATTAAAAAATAAATATTCACACATTTTTGTGGGGTGTTTGGACCTTCCCCCTCCCAAAGTTGCGCCTTGAGACTGAGCGAGCATGATTTACAGCAGAAGATTGAAAACCCTGGCATAACATAATTTAGTACAAAATATCTGTTTAGCTCCTGACAGAAAATACTCAATTAAAGATGATGATTTATCGCGGGAAAATTTGACTGTTTGCTAGATTTCGACACACGTTCAGCTTACCAGAAGATTACTGGCTTTAGCTTGTACTTGGATCTGTTACCTTTATTGACTGAGCCAATAAGAATCCCGCTATTGTAATATTTGATGCCTGTTATTGGTCTGCAGACAACTACATTGAGTCATAAGTATATCTGCTAAAAATATATGTTGCAAGAAACTACAGCGTTTTCAAGGTTATGTTGGCACAAAACATTTTCGCGATGTACCATCACTAGAGCCACGATTTTATGGCGAAAAGATTTTTGCAACATTTGGTTTCGATGCGTCATGTGCACACCTGCAGCTCTGCTACATCGTCTGTGATTGGATGATTTTACTCTCCCTGGCCTTGGCAAATTATAGACGTACAGACTCACAATAATCTTATTCTGATTGGTGCAGTCAAATGAGAAGCGTGTCTGAACATAGACACGCTGCCAATAACCTTGAAACAGAACTGCCGATGTGCTCGTGAGTCACTGAAACAAAGTGTGGCAAAAATCTTTTCGCGACAAAATCGTGGCCCTAACCATCACCTATAGGTCTACCCATAATTAATTGGAAAATAAGAGTGTGCGACATGAAATACTTTTGACCCGGTTGGTTGGGAGGGGGGGGGGGGGACTGAAGGGGCTGCAGCCTCTCGCCTGTCCCCCAAATCATCACAAAATTTTACGCTAAGATGTTTTATATAAAAAAGCTCACGTAGGGAAGTAAGAAAATATTACAATTTGTTTCTGGTGAATATGCTTTGTTTAGGCCTAAGTTAAAGAAAAGGGCTCGAATAGCACTATGTTGCACCTAAAAATCAAAATTTTTCCATGGTGGAGGAAGATCCTAGCAACATTCATTCACCTTTAACTCGGAGTATCAGCAAAATAATTTGTATGGAAACTTAATTACGACATTGATTATGGGGAGTAGGCTGCTTTATACTGTTTAAGGGGGTAGGCAACCCTGCGTCAATTTTTACTTATCTGTCGCTACAAGTTGTGTGTATGTTAATTTGTAAAATCAATATATTTTTCATTAAATATTTTAAAATATTAATTTTTATTTATTCGTACATTTTAATGGTTATTATAACCTATAAATAATGATCTTTCTATGCAACATTTGTACTACTAGAAGTTATTCTATAAACAGTCATTATGTTTATTTTAAGAACAAGTTTCCCCCTCCCTAAATAACATCTTGCGTATACCCCTGCTTCCAATCAATAGCGTTAAGAAAACTTAAAGATATTAAACGTCAATGTTAAATTCAGAAAATTCAGTTAAATCCAGCGGTTAGGTACAATCAAGGAGCCGATGAAAATAATTTTCATACGAATATACTCAGCTTCGTATAACTTCAGTAAAATTTCACAGCTATTTGTGGACAATAACTGTTAATATTTTGTAATGTGTGTCACAATACAAGACAACATTGACAGTACAAATAGTGAAATACGTATTTCAGGTTCATTTTAAAATTGTATACGTCGACTGACTGGTCCACTCCTGGTCCGCAGACCTCGGTTCGAATAACGAACAAGACACCTTGTTGTGAATTTAGTATTACTGACTGGCTATGTTTAAAATCAGCCTCAGAAATAATAATCTGTTAAACACGCATGTTTAATGTAAGTGTTCAAAAGCTACCTTGTTTCCTTCTCCTATAAAAATAATACAACGAGAAAATGAAACCTC
>PNEQ01051514.1:0-25000 GCA_003012365.1 Medauroidea extradentata
TTGGTTTTCTCTCCTTTCTTGAAGAGAGGGGTTACCAATGCCCATTTCAGTCGGTCAGGAAATACACTGTCGTTTAATACAGCATTGCATATGTGGCTTAATGGAGTACTGAGTTCTGAGGCAAATTGTTTTATTAGTTTACTACTTAAGCCATCATAGCCACAGGATAACTTTGATTTTAGGCTTTTTATTATTTCCTAAATTTCTTTTGCCGAAGTGTTGTGACATGTTATAAAGGGATATACTGATTTCTGCGATACTACTATGTTGTTCGTATTATGACTTTGAGCTGTTTTGCTAATTAGATTATCAACAACATTAAGGTAATATGAATTGGCGAAACAGTCTTAGTACATGGTACATAACGAAGATGCCCATAGTAAACATAGAGGGGCGGAAACAGCAATTTCCAAGGCTCTGAGGTGATTGAACGTGGTATTTTGACCACGGTCTTGATTTTGACTCTAGATAAAATGGCTGACTCTTATTTCCGGTCGAGAAACGAGAGCGATTATGCTAATTTAAACATTATTACAGTACAATATATTACAGTAATTATTGGCATTTTTTCTTGTGCTTAGCTGGAATATAGCGGAGCTAAAAAGTAACAGATATTATGCGAACATAGTGACAGATTTTTAACATAATGTTGGCCACACTGCTGTTCTCCATGTTTTCTGGGGTCAAAACCGCCGTTCAATTGGGCTTCACTTTGGAAGCATTTCCGCCCCTCTATGTTAACTATATAGCTTGTTGGGCCTCACCAACTAAGGCCTCACCCATCGTCGGCCTCACCCGACAAAAAAATAACACCATACTTGGCGCGCTCTTCGTCAAAAGCTGCATAGCCAACCCTTCAGCAAAAAATTTCCGTACGAAAATCTCATTTAAACAACAAACGGTTTTTAACATCTGACAATGTAACTCATGATGTTTTTTTTTACATTCCAGGTGATGCAACTTTGGCAAGAAATTGTGTATGCCACACGCGAAAGCTCAGAATGTTGTCTGGTTGATAGAGACCACGGCCGTAGAAGAACAGGTCTGGACACTCGCCTGGATATTTGACCCTCTTGTTGTTCGGCTGTAGTTCACCAAGTTACCGAGAATATTGTGTTTTATTGGCGCTGATGTTATGGCGGTCGGACTAAACTCCGCCCACTTCCTTTCCGCTAAGATAAACAATTTATCAAAACATATTTTTTATCAATTTATGAAATACTTTCTTCGCTCACAAATTTAAGAAAAGTGTCCAGCAATCTTTATTTACTTTATAAATTTAACAATGGAAAAAAGTGGGCGGAGTTCGAGTCCGACCGCCCGGAAAGCAGCGCCAAAAAGTATGACATTCTCGGTAACTTGACGAACTACAGCCAAACAACAAGGGGGTCAAGCAAAATGCATTGTTAGATAGGCGAGTGTCCAGACCTGTTCTTCTACGACCGTGATAGAGACTAAGTTCGATTCCCAAGTGCAAAGAAACTTCCAGACACAGTTGGAAGGAAACCCCTGTCCTGAACAACTTTTCGGGCTTGGCATTGCATTATTTATGGAAACAGGAAGTTATCCATAAACAGGGGGCGAGACGCACCTCTGTTTAAGATGCCACAAAGTACAGTACACACTTACTTACAAGGAGTCCAAAAAAATCAGTGTGTATGGCAGCTAGACAATTGGAAATGCCACTATTTAGTGCACTACGTCTTGCATAGCAGGTTACGACTTTATTTCTACAAGGTGCAGCTGTCAAGCCAGCAAATTTTTCACATAAAATAAGACAAGTGGAGCCAAAAACGATCATACCAAGTTGGACTAACATCGATTATATAACACCCCCCCCCCAGCATAACTGACGTTATTTAAACATATGAACCTGGCCAATATGTGAGGAGTCAGTTACCGGTATGTGGTCTTCGACCACACCCTGAGAGAACCGAAACCTGTATCGTTTTGATGGACATGCGCACTTTTCTAGCAAGCATTCACTTATCTCACGGTGCACTTCTTCTCACACCTGTGTTTGCAATGACAAACTAATGCTCAATGTGGGGCTATTCAAACGTAAACATAAATATATAGACATTACAGGACTGTATTTGTCGTGTGGGAGTGTTATAGATGCAATACCACCATTCTGTGACAGGGACAGTGCCACGCCCATGAGTGGGTAATACCGTTACCCCCTAGGAGCATTACAACATGCAGGCTATAACACCACCCCTCCAAGATACATTCTGCCAGGAGGGGGGAGGCGTTCACCAGCAGCAGTGTGAACCAACTCGCGCTCTCGAAAATAACCACATAGACTGACGGAGACGAAGGTGGAGGAGAGGGTTAATTGTGAAAGTTACTGATGTGCTCTGAGAGCGTTCCCGACTAGGCGCCAGCCGGTTAGTGGAGAACCGGCACTCAGGTGGTATGAGTGGAGTGGTCTCAGGGTCGTGTGGCTGACGGCCGGCTTCGAAGTTCTCCTCGTCCTCCACCGTTATACTCTCTCGCGGAGTGTTGTGGCCCTCCCAAGGCTCATATGCACACACAAAGCACTCGGCACAAATTTCGGGCACCTGTACACCCATGTGAAAATGCGTGATCGGGTTGCAGGGTCAGGTACCCTTAAGCGCCGTGAAGCGGCGAAGTCAATAAGTAACACAGAAGCATAGGCAAGGTGCTATTATTAACTTACATCGTTCTCCAGTACACAACTCAATGCTGGCAATGCTTAAAAGCGGTTCCGGACCTAGCCCGTCCAGTGGGCGAAGCACTGCAAAATCCCACGTGTTGGGAATGGAAATTTACTGTAATGAAAGCCCCTGGGCGCGAAACGAGTCGACAGGGGCAAGGGGTTAACCTGGACACTGAAGTTAAATTAAATTAAAGGTTCCAAAAGCTGAAATTTCTATTATGCTGAAAAATGATCAGACAAAGAAAGATGCTGGGGCCGGGCGACCGGAGCCGAACCGCCTTAACACGCCACCAGTAGTTAACTGAGGAAGTCATGGCGGGCTCAATGCGATCACGCCGCTGAGCATCCCAAAACTTCTTAACACACAAAAACACTTACAAACATACAAACAAAAGCACTTTAAAATTGAATAAAAATTATACTTGCTGATTAGTGTCCAAAAGATTTTTTGGAATGTTCATATTTATATTTTGAATAATTTTTTGTCACCCAATATTTTACATTACATGAATTTAGATTACTTTAAGAACAGAGAATTACCTTATTATTAAATGAAAAATTTAGGGAACAACATTATTAAGAAGAACAATTTAACAATTATAGAATTTAAAGAAATTACACTGCAGAGTTTGCCGGTTGGACGAGTCCATCTTGACGTTGGACACAGGGGTGATTTTACATGAATTTAAGGTTAGACCCGACAAGTCTTTCCAGGGTACTGAGGTTAGGTAAACAAGGTTATCCCTGGCCCTTTACACCTCTTTATTATGTGGTACAAGTGCCCCCATTGCCCTCACTTACACACAGCACTAGCACTGAAAGTTAGGGTTTCACGGAGTGTTTTCTACGTTTAGGTTTAATGGGGCACATTCTTACCAATGGCTCGTGGTCCGGGGGGATTAGCTATACCTGGGCGTTGCGTTTGGCAACGGGGGTGGCATCGAGACGCCATGGCCTCTTAGGACAACGCTGCCGGGTGCATTCCCATATGCGCCTGCAGTACGTTTTGCCAGGTATGCTCCCTCGGTGCGTGATGTGCACGCCGGGCTGTTTCGAAGGGCGCGCGGCTTGGTCTGCGTCAAGACTAACAAGAGAAATGGGATTCACAGCACATGTTCACCACATCCAAAAAGATTTCACAGCCATGGGACCGCTATGGTACAGCTGTGACATCCACGTCACCACACAACCGCATCATCCACACCACCATGCCACTGCACAACCGTGTCGCTGTCATCTATGCCAGAGTCACACAGAAAACAAATCGTGATGTTCCGCTCTAGGTGGTAAATTCGTAGGACACATTTGTCCCCTGTGTATTCGACTGCAACCGACCGACCCAGCACTATGCTATGACCCAATGCTCGCAGTGTGCAGGTGCCCACCACTCTCCAGAGCCACCTCGAGCTCTAGCCACATTGGTACAACCTGACGCTGCACAAGGGCTGTGTTCTGGGGCTCTACATCCGAGACTGTTAGCTGCATCTCCTGCGAAAATAGAATACATGTAGCATGCACATTAGTACTAGAGTGGCAGATGGTACTCAGTGAAACTTTCAACTGCAGGTAGTGCCGAATGCAACTGTTGGAACAGACCAACACCACCAACCCACAGCAGTGTGACCAAACCCACATACACAAACACTGGAGCCGCAGTCGCAACATACAAGCGATACCACTGGCAATATCACTCTGCATGTGTTTCCGACCCCGAGTGGGCCCCAGTTCAACTCGAAGGCTTCTCCTGTCAAGCACGCCGCCCTGCAACAAACACACGAACACCGATTAATCTGTTCAACAACCCACCGACTGCACCCAGTTCGACGCTGTCCCCGGTCACACAGCCAACTCCATGGTAAGGAGTTGTCCAATATCCCACGAGCAGCACACCATTCTGACCAAGGGACATACTGACACTGCCAACTGTCACACTCCAAAAACTGCCAAAAGTATCAAGTCAATTTAACAACTACCAACGTTCTCAGATCACTTGGCAGAAGATCCGAACATGTTACTGGAGGACTGTACTTCATGCCTACAATGAAAAGGAATGACGAAGGTTGACTGGCTCGGACCTTCGGGAAATAGCTTTGCGATGAAATGGAGGACTGGTGGAATTCGACACAGGAATACATGATCAGGGCACTGTTCATGCAAAAATTAATGGCATGTTACGCCATCTTCTACTCCACCCTTCGGCAGCAATTAGCAGTATTTATCGAGGGGCATGGGAAATAGAGGACCTTGAAGACTATATCGGGCGAAAGATCAGCATAGCGAGCCTCAACCACCCCAACTTCACATAGGAAGACGTTTTGGAATGCATAGTGGATAACACATGCCCAGAGTTTAGAGCCGCCCTGCCTCCATGATATTCGTAGGATACGACCAATTCATGCGCATCATCACTAATGTTAACCAAGATAACAAACTCAGAACTTTCACCGGCCTGCTGAACAAAGCTATGAGAAGCGTGTGACAGATGACAGTGCACGACATTATATGGAACCACAGCTCAGGCCGGCCCCACTGGCCGTGCATCAGAAGAGGTGATGACAAATACCATCATTCCACGGCACAATAATGTCACAAGTAGCATCACACTGTCAGAGGCAGGACAGCTACACGTGGACGGTGTGCCGCTACTGCAGAGACGAGCAGTACCACTGGCATAGTGTTTGTCCATCCAACCCAGGCAGCCATTGGGAAACGTGTTGTCAGGGTAGGCATGCTACCAACTGTCTACCTAGCTGACAAGAACCATCCACCGACATTCAGCCTCCTTGGGCAGGTGAGGATCCCAGACACAGACCAACTATTACGAATTTTGGTATCCATAGGCCAGAATACTATGGTAGCACTTGTGTACATGGTGGTTTCACACAACTTCATCTGTGCACGATGTGTGTTCATATCGTGCAATTGGTCGCACTGGGTGGCATGTGCAAAATTTTAGGAGCCTCTAACATTCAAATGAAAATCTGGGAAATCACCACAGACATGACCATGCTAGTTTCGGACAGTATCTAGAAGGACATCATCCTTTAGGTACCATGGGCCATGGAGCAGAAAACCATCATTGAACTGTCAGACAAACACAACCACTTTGGCATACATGAGCACCATACTGTATATCACCAAGTACGTAAGATCTCACACACCTCGCCAGTCTCAGTGGACAATTATAACCACGCGGCACAAGAGCAGTACAAAAATGGCCTATCCAGACAATGTAATCATCTGGTCGCTATTCTGGGAAGAACACATCCATCATTTCGTGGTCTTTTTCAACACTTCGCCATAAACGGGCTCACATGCACTACTCACAAATGCAGCATTGGGCAGGCGAGCATTTAGAGGACGAAACGGGAAGCAAACCGAGCGATGAGCACCAACCTTTGATACAGGACTGCTTGCCGTCACACACCCAGAAACAACTCCACAAGTTTTTTGGCCCGATCAAGTGGTTCTAGCAGTACATTAAAGACTTCCCTCTCATAACCACCCTACTCACCGACATGCTATCAGTCACTCAGAAGTTTCAGTGGATGCCCATTATGCAACAAGCATTTGGCGATGTGAAACACAGGTTCCAGCAATTGGACACCCCCGTACGAGTTGACCCATTACGACATTTATATCTCCAGACGGTTGCGAGCTTAGACAGGCTTAGCACGGTTCTCTTCCAGAACAACAAGGGCCGCTGAGGCGCCTAATCGAGTATGCCAGCTCCAATTTCGAGCCTTAAGAATGCAAATATGACGTCAATGAATGCGAATGCCTTGTCATCATAGGGGCCATCAAACACTATCGGCGATACTTGGAATACCAGCTTTTCGTGCTCCGGATATATGTATTGTGTGGTTGCATCGGATGAAAAAAGTTTGCAGCAAACTAACCTGGTGGCCAACGCTCATTCAAATCTACGACTTTACTGTGGAGCTCATTTCCGGTGCCGAAAATCAATTAACCGATGTGTTAACACGCTTGTCCGGCGATAAGGGTGATCGGGAGTTGGTGCTATCACCCAACAACCAAGACGTAATTGGGCAATTGTCTATTGATGACAGAGACCTACAAACACCGCAAACTGCCAACAGGGTCGGGCAGCTAGTACTCCCTATGAAATTCTGCACATGCAAGGCATGACCCACCATGTATGCAACTACATCTGCGCCTGTGAACACAGCAACACATTCAAAACCAAGTTGTCGGATGGCACAGTGCTGCAACAACCATGGCAGCCAAACCCAACCTTTCGAAGCAATCGCCTTAGGCCTCATGCGGCCCTACCTGCGCTCAGCAAGCAACAAGAAATTTCTGCTATTAGTGGCAGACATGTTTTCAAAGTGGGTCGAAGCTTTACCTCTCGCCTCCGCTCGCACAGTCAACATTGCGAAAGTTCTACTGGCATAATTTGGTCAGTGAAGCCACAGGACAGTCTCTGGGGCAGAACTCCTATATGGGAGGAACCAGTTACCTTCAGGTGGTCATGAGTTGCCCCTTGATAACTCTGCAGAAGCCGTAGGCAGTGACGACCTAGAAACAACACTTCGCAACCACATCCACAAAGCCCAATGACACCAGCGACAGTACGCCCACCAATGGCTGCTGTCGACACAACGGCCCTCAGCGACCTGGAGCCTGGGATGCACATTTACATTTCACAACTTCCGCAATAAAGGGCCCTAAATTTTTTTTTTGTGCCGGGCTAGCAAAACAATAGAGTGAACCGCAACGAGTAACCGAACGCGTCGGCCAGACGTCCTACATCGTCGGGGTGACACCACTGCGATGGATAAGGATACATCGGGACGACCTCCGACGAATAGATGTTGGGACCAGAATCGACCTGGACGGTCAAAGTACCCCACTATACGACCCCACCGATCACAGTTGATCACTCACCAGAAGCGGCCACATGCCTCCTGCTGATGCCGGACCATCCACCAGGCAGCGTGGTGAAACCAATGGAGAGGGGAGGGAACAATATGTAGATCCAATGCAAGTAACCACAACACAGCCAAACTGCACCACAACTTCCAACTGCACACAATTGTTTAACACATGTTCTTTCATAAACAGGCATCAAACCATGGCACAAAGTTGCGGATACGAAATGTCATACGATCGCAATCTCGCATACCCCATTTTCCTACGAACGGGGTTGGTTTGTACCAATAGCATGTCGTCAGAAAACAGCTCTTTGTATCATCTAACACACATCCTTATGCTTTCTGCGATACCTCCAGCGGTTTTCCACTGGTTCATTAAAATCGATTCTGCACGTCCATTATCATGTAGTCGTAATATAATATGCTTTTTTCCGACCAAACTGTTAACTGTAAACCCAACCTCATTTTGCATATGGAATCGCCCCACACAGTTTGTCGGTAGAATTCACATCATCCTGTATAGACACACACATACTCACACACTTATTGACAAATACGCATACTTGATGTTGGCGCATTTTGATATTCTTTTAAATTTAATTCTTAGTTTCGTTATGCAACATAGTTTAAACTGTTGTGAATTATTGTGAATTATTGTGAATTATTGAGCATCGAAACACAAGTTCACCCGCTGCGTGTTATTTTTAGGAAAGAATAACGACAAGTAAACGTAATACGCACAAACTGAACGTGACTGTATTGACAAGCACATAAATGAAATGTTAGAAATACCGTTGCTCATTTACTTCTTTATTAATAGCCAGGTTTTTTTTAGGTGTATTGTTCTTTCAGTTATTATATTATAAGTTTGTCGTTCATTTTGTTATGTATTGTTTATTTTTGATAAAGCGCTATTTAGTTATTTTTACTTGTATTCTTTTCGTACCCAAACAATACATTTCTTGGCTAAGTATAATTCACCGCAATCATATTGCATGTGTACATTAGTTTCCAAAGCTTGTTTCATCCCGTGAGCAAACAGAACTAAGGTTTATTTTCTACAATAACTGATCTTCTACTGATGTTGCTCTCACTTTGTTGTAGTCGCCCACATAATATAATCGCTCATATATACTCGAATGTGACTTGTTATAAACGGTGATCGTAGAAATGCTGTAAGAACCTCACAATTATTGTAAAGTTATGCTCTCAAGTGCCTAAAACCTAGAAAATATATGGACTGTTGTCAAATATTTATTAAATCGCAATTTAAGTGATCAGTGCACTTCAATTTGGTTGAAAAGACGGAAGTCTTGAAGTATTTATTAGTTACTGACGCATAACTTGTGTTTAAGGTTTCATTGTTAAGTTGTAATTTTAAGTGTAGAGAATATTACACATGGTATTTCTTAACTTGGCCTAACGCGTAATATCAGTAGCATATGATCGTTGATTACATTTGTACGAGAGCTGCACAAACAATACAACCTCAACAGTTAGGGAAATAAATACGAAAATGATGTGCTGTCCACAAAAACAGCTAAAAATCGATAAGTTAAGAGAAAAGTAAGGACGATGACAGAGCAGAAAGTAAAGTAGACAGGGGATGTGTGGGTGGTAAGAGCGGCAGTTATGAGACGGTTAATGCAGAGAAGTAAAGTCAACAGCACATACCAGAGAGGTCTTGTGTGTAGGATGTGGAGGGAGGAGGGTCGGGTTTCCCCAGCTCTGTGGCGGATCCTCTATAGACGACATGACTGGCAGTGACGTCACAACTATGTCTCGTGTACAGTACTCACCTGCCACTTATCTATAAATGCTCTTTCAAACAAATATGAACTAATTTCAGACAAAGTCATCAGTTCCTTCTTTGAGAATGTATCTAGCCGCCTATTATTGCTACACCTTGGGATATTTTTGCCAACCTCGTCTCCGGTATACGATCTAAGTATGCTTCATGTCTTAACTGAGATTGTGTTTTTTGTACATTTTAGATTATTTCTAATGTAGTAATTTTTATTTCTATTCACTAGTGTGTGTACCAGCTATATACGAGACGAATCTAATATTAGCAAACAGTCATATGTTTCCGAACTAAGCTCAGGAAACGAATGCACTTCTTTGATGTGGTTATGTTATAGGCTAGACACACGCCAACATCTTTGCTATCAAGTGTCCACGAAAAGTTTCGACCGGTTGTACGGGGTTTTTGTCGTTTGATTTGATGTATGTGTGATAATTTGACAATCCCCGGTTCGATTCCTGTAAAGTTTTGAATTATTTTATGCACTCAAATAAATTTACGTTTTTAAATGCGTGCATTTTTTTATTGTAATTGTTTGAAAGTTTCTGTTTAGTGATTTAATTGACGTTTAAACATATTTTATTTAATACGTATTCATATAGTTGTATTTTTTACCCAGTAACGCTTGAAAATATCAATAAACTTAGCTCAGAATTCGAGCAAACTTCTTTTTTGCTATTAAGTGTCGTTGAAAAGATTCGACTGGGAGCTGAATTACGAAACTAGTATGTTGTAGTGGAAGATAGTTCGCTTTAATTTGGTTGGTGTGTGTGTGTACGCGCGCTGGTGTGTGTGTGTGTGTGAGTGTGAGTGAGTGTGATGTATGGACAATCCTAGGTTTGAGTCCTGTTTGGTTTCGATTTTATGTATACATTATAATAAATCGCGCTGTTTTATAGACATTAATTTAAAGTTGAATTAAGTAAAATATCTTGTTAAAAATTCAAATAGAAAAGTAATCATATTTATTTCAATACTTACTCATTATGTATTTCTTATGCAGTAAATCTTGCAAAATATTTGCAAACTTAGCTTAGAAATCGAACGCTTTCCATGGTTTAGCATAGACAATATGCACTGCGCAATAAGGTTCTCGTTGTTTAACATGGAAGTTAGTACTCTTTGAGTATGTGCTCCCAGGTTACATCTTGAGAAAGAATATTTCGTACAGGGAAACAAGACCTACTACTGACTACACGTGCAGCCATTTTGAATCATTCATGGCTATGCAATCGACTCAACAATCGATTAACTGAATGCTATTTCTATCAACACTCGTTTTTAGACAAACCTTTTCGTAATTAAAATACTGTAAGTATTTCTTGCTGATAGTGCAATTTACTGAAACCTTAAGGGCGTGGTACATAATTCAACGCTAAAAGCATTAATCTAGAACTGTAGGTTTCTTGAAGACAATTTGCGAAAATTAAACAATAGCGACCCTAGACAATAGTTTTAGCCAACGCTTTAAACAAAATTGTTTCCAGTGTTACGAACTTCTGAGGCACAATCTCTGACGCCGGAACCTCGTGCATTTAACTGCGGTGCAAGAGATGAATCGTAACGAATTAGTAATTCTGGATAAATATTTATTCATAAAGTTGACAAATACCATTATCTAGGATTGTCATTGAGTATTTTATCCATATTGGCTTCGAAGAAAAGCGTAGAAATCAATTTATGTTTTCAGCGTTTATTTATCTACCACGCACTCTTAATATATGTTCTTAGATGTGAACTACACTGACTCTGTATTTCGACTCAAAGGAAGAACCAGGTATAGGCATGAATAACGAACGACCATAGTTTTGATCACGTGGTCGGCACATTTTGAAATGTCAGCACTCAAGCTGCAAGGGTTGTAATGTGCCTGGGTGCAGTAAGTTAATGTAGTCAGTTCAAGTGTGAGGGTATGGAGTGGGCCGCGGTACCCCAGCAGGGTATAGCTCCACAGCACGAGGCTACTTTGGCGGCAACTGCGAATTATGAAATGTTTGTTGACTGAGTACTGTTGTGATTGCCGGTAAAGAATGCCAGTCCGTCAAATAAATGCAGTGATACTCGGGGAACATAGAACTCTTGATGAAATTACTCATAGGGTCGTCGTAGTGAGCTCGTTACACAAAGTGAACACGTGACATGTAAATTATGCTGGGAGGCTGTTAATACCACATCCTACGCCTCGTAGCACAAACAAACACTTTAGCAGTGGTAACATGTACTACACTAATAGACTGTAGATTGTGTCCGTGTGAACCGGAGAAGGTCGGAGAGTCTGAAGTTTACGTGATTCAAGTTGATAAATCACACTCACAGAATATGCAAGTTTGTATATAATTGCAGAGTAAGCACTCTTACAAAAATATACATGAACGACACTGAAGTGGACCTGACCCTCAAGGCTGATGCTGTTGAAAGAGCACGTGGCTGGTGAAAATAACTTACGTGATATGAAACCTCAGGGCGCGAGTCTGCCGAAGTTGAAAAAGAAAGATGTTTCTGACGATGATTATTTTACTGCAGCAAAATGGTTGAGACAATTCACAACTGAAGACCCCCAGTGACGCAATGTACGCAACTTGCACATACCAAGGGATGCCAGACCATGCTGACTGCTGACTATCTATCTCTATGTGTTACCAAACTGAACGGCGCCATATTGCAGTCCTTAAGGGCGCAGTGTACCGCAATTTTCATCACCATTTTTTTATTTTTCATTTGTACCAGATACATATTTTTTCTTATTTTAGACACAAAATGTAACTAAATTTGGCTCTTATGGAATTATTTTATCTCTCATAGTTTTTGCGTAATGGATTGTTAGTCATATTTTACGTTTCCGTTTTAACGACTACACTAAAACCAACTGATATACCAAACTAAAAAAAATCACAGTGTATAAAGACATTGCAGGCTACAATGTCATGCTCATAAAAATAAAGAATAAAAATTATTCGTATTAAAAAAAATTATGAAATTGAAAATAAATATTTAAAAAATTCAATATATTTTTAAATACAAATACATTTTATTCTTAATTTTTATGAGCATGACATTGTAGCCTGTAATGTATTTATCCACTGTGATTTTTTTAGTTTGGTATAGCTGTTGGATTTAGTGTAGTCGTTAAAATGGAAACATGCAAAATATGACTTTAACAAGCCATTACACGAAAACTGTGAGAGATAAAACAATTTCATAAGAGCCAAATTTAGTCACGTTTTGTGTCTAAAATAAGAAAAAAAATATGGTAAAAAAATAAAAAATGGTGATGAAAATTGCGGTAGCCGCGCCCTTAATATGTTTGTCTTAACCAAAGTTTTCTTTGTTGACAAAAATGGTTACCCTCACCCCGCTAAAACACACAACTCCCTATCTTCGCCTGCAATATGTCAGCGTTCAATATGGTCATGTAACAAAAGAGTAGCGTAACAGTATAGTTCTTTTATAACATCTTCAGCTCATATGGCTTCTTGTGCCATACTGAGAAGCATCGCGGCGAACGCGAAGTGGCTTAGCTCGAGTTCGTGTGCAGTGACTCCGAGAAAAGCATTGAACACACCATTGCACAGTTACACGTGAGTTACACCCAGATAACTTGAAAATATGCCGTTGAATTTGTATCGTTCATGCAGCCAGTCTCTGGACTTAATTACATCGAATTACGTAAATCAAAACAAAATAATTATTATGTGATTTTGAATAGCAAAGTCTTTGCTTGACCTATTGACATTGCATGACTATTATATAAACACAACACTTGTCTGAGCCCTTAACAACACTAATTAACAAGATAAAGATTACGTAACATTTCGTAGAGAGACTTGTTGAGCTGTCAGGTTGATATTTCGTGCTGAACCTAAGACAACACTCCTCAACTACTGCTATGTTAATATTACAATTATGTTTGTACGTTAATTAAAATTACACATTACCCTTATCACAAGAAATTACAGTAACTGGCACACCTACAACTTAATTCTCTGAAAAGTTGAAACATATGTTCGACTTTGCATATGTTTTGCAAGCAAACTACTATTGATATTACTAAATAGACCAATAGCAATTAGTGAGAAAAATATACACGTCAATGTGTGCACTCCTAGTGGCATGGATAATGTCAAGTCGGTATTCAATTTCTCTCCGTGTACGCTCCAGCATATCCTCAGTGACATGTTGAAATTCGTTACGAATGGGTGGTCTTCAAGTTCTGCAGGTCTGTTACCTGCTTCTGAACTTCTGTATGCCTGATCCTTTACAAAACCCCATAGGAAGAACTCAAGTGGGGTAATGTCAGGTGATCGCGGCGGCCATCGATCCGGACCACGTCGTACTATCCACCTGTTCGAAAACTTTTCACTAGAAATTGACGGACAATGAGGGACCAGTGAGGTGGTTCCCCATCCTGCTGGAAAATAACGTCAGGTTGCAGATGGTCTAGTTGTGGCACAGAAAACGCTTGCAACATGTCCAAGTAAACATTACTTGTGACTGTAGACTTGATGAAAGAGAATGTGACCAACGATGCTATCATACATAAGTCCGCACCGCACATTGATTTTGGGATTGTCTCTTTTCATTTCATGTGTAATGTGAGGATGTTCTCATCCCGAGATACGAAAAATTTGACGATTCAGTTTGCCTGACAGATGAGAAGTTGACTCATCTGAGAATCAAATGTTTTTCAATTAGTCATTATTTGTGTCAATCTTGGCAAACATTTCCAAAACAAATTGTTCACTCAAAGGTTGGTCTGTAGGCTTGACGTGGCCAATATAGGAGTGAGGAGGAGTGCGCCATGAAATGAGTGCATGCTTGCCGTGAAAGGGCGTCAGTCCATCTAAACAACAGTGATTTTTGCACGGGTGGACACGGGACTCTGTTCTCTCTAGGGTGTGGTCGACGACCGCGTGTCTGACACGGTCGGTTTGATATGTTAAAATCGCGTCAGTTATGCTTGAGGGAAGGGGGTTATAGGCCTCCTCCAGGCCTCGTAGCACATACAAATGAACTCTCAGAATTAATCACACAACACTACAAAGGGACTCAGCACGTCCATGTGCTCCAGAGAAAGCTGGAGCACCTGACTCTTATGTGAGTAAGGTGATTAAATCACACAATTCATGCAAACCCGGTTATATTTTGAACGAAAACACCCGCTTACAAAACACTGTACGGTGCTTAAGCGGGCCTGGGAATGATGACGGTCAGAAGTCGAAATGGAAACTGCAAAAGCAGAGCGTAGTCGCGGTGTTTATTAATGCTGTTTTAAAACCTCGGTTGACGAGAGTCGACCGGAGTAGTTGACGATCACGAAGGCACATAGAGAAGCAAGGTTCGGAGATGAAGTTACACTATTGCAGTTATGTGAATGGACAAACAAAAGTTGATGGGCCCTCGTGATGCGACTCGCTATACACTCTACACCAGCTGAGCTCTGACTGATTACACATGGCGGCAGACGAGGAGGCAAAGCTTTGAATTCGCACGCAAACCCTGGTTTTTAAGTTGCATTAGTAAAATTGCTGAAAGTTACATCAGTATTCATGCTCACAGGTTTAATATATGCCAATCAAACTTGGTATGATCATTTTTGGCTCCACTTGCCTGATTTTATGTGAAAACAGGTGCTTGCTTTACACATGACTTAAAACTAATAACACACAAATTGACATAATTCCATTACTAAAACATTAGGCAATATAAACTATTACAAGACTGTTGCGGATGAAACCCTTTTTAAGAAAACAACTAATTGCTACTCTGTTAGGGGGCCATGCGTTTTTTTCAGGATGGTACTGGCCCCGCACCAAACCTAGGTAAAAGTACTTTCACTTGTCTTAGTTTCATCCAAGTTTAAATAGCACTGAATGTCATCCCTTTAGCTGGTGGTGCTGCCATAGCCAATTGTCAAAACCTTGCATTATGGTAGAGCTGCCAGCGTCGTTCCAAGCAGGCATCTAGCCGGCTTAGGGTTCATTGGTGTGAAGTAGTTGGTGCTTACCTTGCATGTTGAACTGCTGACCTCCTGCATCATCTCTGAACCTGGCTGGCAAGTGACACGTTCGCTGGGGGCGTCTGGTGGTGTTGGGTTGCTCTGCTGGGCTCATCCCCCTCGGCAGTGTGCTAGTGGGCGGTGCGATGGTTCTGGTGATGTGAGGCTCAGTTGCGTCGCCCCCAGGTGATCAGCTGTTTCGTGCAGGAAATGCAGCACACAGTACCTCTCAGGATATTCCTGGATGGAAGGCGACGGCCTGCCTGCCATCTGCTGTGTTCCTTGGGGTCGCCGCTCTCGGAGATAAGGGTGCAGTTTGGATGTGCATAGTCAGCTTGACACGCTTCTGCTCGAGGGGTGTCTGACAGAGCTGTATTGACGTCTCCTGAAGTAGGGGTGTTAAATGAGTTTGTGGAGTTTAGGGTAAACATTCGAACTGCTACTTGTCTGCTTCTCCAAACTGGGTTTTCACGATCTACTTTCAATAACTTACTTTATTTGTACTGAATTAGGATTTTTTCCTGTTTGACTTCACCGAAGGATGTAGGAATATTTTAACGCAGTCAGCTTAACTGCCTTACTGACAAGTAAAGAATTGTTTCCAATAATCTTTGCTGACGAATGCTTGTAATTACGTCAGTTTCTGCCAAGCGTTAATGTAATGGAGGATGGTGACTTTAGCCCTGCTGTGTACACACGGCTGATCAAATATTCATGTCTTATGTGTTCAATACTAATGTTATACTCTCACTACACCAGATCGCACCCTAGAGCAATCAAATATAATCTTCATATTGGCTCACTGAAGTCGAAGTAGTACGATGACATTAACCACTCTGGAATAGACCCCTTCCCTCGTTGTGTCTGAGGTTGTTGTGGTGTATTTAATACTATCTGTTGCTATAGTTGCAGGTGAAGAACAGTTTGACTTGTTCCACGCCAGCGCTGTGTCGGTACAATCAGCAGGTAGTGAAATAGTGTACGTACAACAAAGGAGCTTCACTGGGAAGTACGAGTTGCGCAGTTGTGGCCGGTGATGTGGTGTTATTTTTGACAAAAGTGGAGCTGAGTGTGACTTGAAGAGCTACTTGCTAGTTGAGAGCACTGGATAGCTGTGACGTAGTCTCGCACAGTTCGGCTTGTGAGATGAGTGGTCGCCCACTCTGCTGGCCAACAAAGAACGCTCGGAGATCTTGTCCAGCGACCTTCACTGGAGTCCTGGAGACACAGCCACGTGTATATAAGCCCTGCCAGTTCTGCTAGTCATCAGTGCAACAACGAGCCTCACATGGCCTGCAAACTACTGGTAAGTTCAGCTGCCTTGCTTCTCTACATAACTTCTCACTTCTTCCTTTCCGTTTTATGTTCACCAATCATCATATTCTTTCTATTAACATCACTACGTATTACTACAGCGCTTTAACAATATGTATATACCTTACTATTCAGTCTCACACACATGCACACAGTGTTACATACTTAAACTCTTACCTAGTAAAGGTTGTAAAAATAAGGGTGGCGTGCTCATACTGGTGGCAACTTACTGTATTCAACACTCAACACTGACTCCTTGGGTTACTTCGACAAGGGATATAGGTTAATTATCAGACTCCAGAATATTGACTAGGAGTTTTAATTTACACAGACGGCACACAACACAGCGCTACGACTTGGGTCGTGCTATCTTGTCTTAATACAAGGGAGCTTATAGAAGTTAACTGTAACACAGTTCCAAGCGGCTTACCACTGAGTATAGTCGCTGTCGACACTCAGTCACGTGAGCACGGCAGTGACCTCCCCGGGTCACGAGCGGAGTCCCAGACGCCCGGTCCTCGAACAACAGCAGAGGGACGGCTTCCTTGCAGACCTGCAGGTGCCCCAGTTGACGATCTGATGAACAACCCCCTCGGTGGCCATACCCCCTCGTTATATACATCAGACTGCTCTCAATAGTAAGGATAATCTTCACAGTGTTGTCATAACACCGCTGTACGCTTCCAGTTTCGCCTGAGCCTAGCGGTTGTATCCACAACAATGCGCTTGCATGCACACACATTATGATGTATCTAAAACCGACAGCATTGGTTTATTATTACAAAAATATTTGTACTAATTACGTCGTGATTATATGTGAGATGTTACGAGTTTATGGCAGGGTTATGTATTTTACCAGAGGACAATAATTATATATAATTGTTCTTCAGAAACCAAACTAATCACAACAGCAGTAATTCCAGTATGACATGTTATGTTCTATCCTCTCGCTCATTTCCGGTACGTGTAAGCGATATGATTGCTCACAGAAGCTCAAGACGAGCTGGATTCATTAATTATTTAAACATATATTGAAATTTAAATACTTCTGGCTGTATACTGTCATACTGGCACTTTTTTATAACACTACAATCAATAGTGTAACATTTGCGAGGTTTACCAGACCGCCAGTAGTCCGGCTAAATGTTTCCTCACAAAATTAGCTATACGTATTTAATAGTACTTTCCGTTTATTTGTTTCCGAATTATTAAAAAAAAAAAAAAAAGGTAGGTTTATTATGCTGTTCATTTATGACAAACACTCTGAATTAAATAAATCGTTCAAATTTCCTTGTCTCATCGGGGACTCGAACCCAAATGTCGTGGTCGAATATTTCTGAATACGGGCTGTGCTGTTCGACCTGCTTCTGTTTTCTGTCAATACAATGAAACAGTTCTGTTACAGGAACTAGGTATAATATTGCTGAACATTGCCTCGATTGACTCAGAAAAATGTAATGTTTTCAGCTACAAAACAATTCTAATTTATTTTTAATGACTTATTCAGCAATGGAATGTACATTAAACAAATATTTACAAATTTCAAATTTCGCGAAAATATTTTCTTGTCCACGTGGAATGATTTAATGTAAACAGCAACTGTGTTTATTTGGTTAGTGGTTGTACTCTCGTTGTATGTCATATGTGCTTTAATATGATTCAAACAAATATATTTAAGCTGAAATCAGGCTCTTTAAACTCTACCACCCCACGAGTCTAATGTAAGTAACATAGGGTGCCTATATTCAGAGACGACACACGTCATGTCTGGCAGCTTTCACAGCCCTCCCCATACCATTTTTTTTTTCGCGGAAAGGGTTGTGATATTTAACAACATTATTGTGATTCCGTTCGATTCCCGGCTGGTTAAACTGGATTTTCTCTAGTAGGAGTTGTGCCTGGATGATGCCACTGTGGGACCTCCAGTCTCCCCCGCCCTTCACCATATACAACCCATGTCGCTCCTTACTGGCTGTCAACACTTTACTTCACAGCAGTCCAAGTAACCCGACTGTCCTGTCGCAGTAATCCAGATGCCACTAATATGTGCGTGTGTAATAATACAATAACTCTCATCGCTAAGTCTTACGCGGGATACGACACCGGAACCCCTCCTCACCGCAGATTTATATCATTACAAACGAATGCTTCAAGGTAGATCGCGAGAACTCTTATGAGCGTACATAGCCAAGACCAAAGAGATTTATTTATGAACAGGTTGGCAAAAATTAACAACTTTTGAATTGTTTCTCCGTGATCGTATTGACTTTTCGGCAGTTCTGTAACTTTTTACTGTTTTTCATATCCTTCATTGTCCAATGTCATAAAATCGTGAATTTAATTTATAAATATTTATGTAAGCTATATTCGTATCCAAAAATCATCTCGACGTCTGAACGGGTTTAAAATATACATTAATTGGAAATACGTTAATTTTTTTTATAGCTTTGAAGGTTGAATTTCTAAAAAAGCCAGAAATTGTTTTTTAGATATTTACGTTAAGATTCATTTTAAAACAAAATTAATTTCGATATTTCAACTGGTTTTGGAGATGCGGATGATTGATTGGAAACACGTTTTATTTCTTAATGGCTTATAAGTTGGAATTTCGAAAAATCCTAAAAGTACTTTTTAGATATTTACCCCAGAGTCACCCAGAAAGTGTGAGAGACTCACTGACATGAACGTAATGCTTGAAGTACTGAGTGTTTCTGAAACTACCAATAATACTCATCTCTAACTGGCAACATTGCCAAAAAGAAATACTAGTCGAGATGTCATCCCGCTAGGTTAGCCCGATGTGCGCCTGTAAGACGTGTCTAGGCAACACGCACAGCAGTAGAGCTAGTGCTCCAGTCTGACATTCAGGAGCCAGCTTGTTCTTAACTCTTATGACCGGTTCAAGGTCAACTCAGAGCTTGAAGAATCTTTATTCTATTCCCATCTGTCAGTTCATTACGATGTCTTCCTTCCTACCCGTGCAATAATTGTCTACTCGGTTAAACCCGGAGCTTAACTGGGCGATTCATTTTCAAGAAATTATTCTACAATAGAACATCAACTTTAAATATTATTCTTTTAAACTAGAATAATTCTAGCGATATTTCTTTAAAATACTTCCAAATTTTTAATTTTGTACGTGTTTTTTTTTTACACTTGTATATCATGATAGAGGAAATGTATGTATAATTTACATGTCTCATTAAAACTTACGCAAACTTTAACATATTTTACATTCTAGAATGTTGTTTACATTTTGAAAAAGTGCATACAACAATCCTGCTGCAATTTGCTTTATAAGAATGTAGGACAGTTTATACAATGAGTATTTTTTTATTTTCCAAGTAAATGCGAACTTATATCACTATGCGTGATGACTTTCTTGGAGTTGTTCCGTTGTAGCAGTTGGTATTTAAAAATAAGTACATATATTAAAATGTTTTATTTCAAATATGTCAGTTCATTACTTTATTCTGAAAACAGTAGTTATAACAAGTGTTAAAAATATTGATATTTTCTGACGTTCAACCACAGTACGTATTATGAGAAGCGACACCAAGTTTTCTCGCTAAATGTTATTTCTGAGGCAGACACAGCATACATGAACCACAATTTTGACAAAAACTGTGACTATATTACTCAACTTATAAATCTAATTAAAATGCCAACTATGACATTTTTACGGTGTTACATAGGCTATTTCAAACTGTACTATTGTGACAAATTTCGTAGTATTAGGTAAAATTGTCAACAAGGCGTGTGTTTGGTACAGTCACGCTTTGATAGAAATAGGAACAACATATATTTTGTGAAGTCCTTCCCGCCGCAGTATTAGTTAAGAGGTAGTGTGTAGTTGTTGTTTGTAAGAGCCACATGTAAATGTTGTAGGTTGTACTGGCGGCAGTGGCGGTGTTGTGCCGCCTCTCGGCCGCCGAGGACCTTGCCCCCGGGGGCGGAGCGGGGCCGGAGACCTTGTCAGGAGAGGGAGCTCCTCAGAAAGCCTACGACACTAGTCAGCTATGGGCTCAGGTGCTGCAACCACAGGCGGCGGCGGGGGCGGCAGTGGAGGCGGCGGACAAGTCTAATGACCTGGAGACGGCAGAGCATCACTACAGAGGCTGGGGCGGCGGCTGGGGAGGGCACGGTGGTTGGGGCGGCCACAGAGGTTGGGGAGGCGGCTGGGGCGGGCACGGGGGCTGGGGAGGCGGCGGTTGGGGCGGAGGCGGCTGGGGCGGTGGTTGGGGAGGCGGAGGTGGATGGGGCGGCTGGGGTCGTTGACCTGACCTTGCTCTCTGTTCTTCATGTTGGCGACCCTGCGAGCAACGACTCTGGCTATCATCTTAGTACAGTTTGTGGCAAACAATATGCCTCATGTAATTTTGTTTTAAGTTAAAACTTGCACAATTAAAATCAAATACATATAAAAAACTTATTTATTTTTACTCTTCCTTTGCGATTGCTACCTAGATTACTACAATCGTACATCAGTTTGGGGAAAAAGTGTTTTCATAAGGAAATATTCTGACATAACTCCACACTTAAAAACATAAAGAAATGAAAAACAATTCTGTGAAAATATTTTTACGTTTAGTATTTGTCATAATGAAAAATACATTAGGATTGGATTCTTTAATTAATTTTGCAATATTAACTTCTGGTAATAAGCAGCAATATGTCTAGTGATATTCACATACCCCATTTTGTTCACACCACTATAATCTCAGGATACATTTCTGCATGACTATGGACGTAATGCAAACATTTTTCAATAATTATTTTTTTTTGCATTTCAAGTGAACTATTCGTTTCAACCGATATATCCATATCTCAGGAAATAGAGATGGAATAAACATTTTCATTACAGCAGTGTCATTCAGTTCTCTCTCTGTAATTTTAACAAGTGTTGCAATTGTTTATCTCTTAAATCTTAATCATTTATGGAATAATTAAAAATTTAAATACACATAAAATTTGCGGACTGACGACCATGCAATATTCGTTCAGTAAATTTTGGCAGTAAAAATAAAAATTATTTAAACATATATAAAAAACACAATGTTCCATTTAGCCACAAACTTCGTTACCAGGAATTTTCCAAATACTGTATGGTACATGAAGTTTAACTGATAATGCACTGGTATTACGGAACTTTTGAAATTAGAGTTATTGCAAGTAGTGCGAAATATAAAATTACGCTTATATATTTTTTATTAATTACTGCTACATATAAAATTCATATTTAATTAGACCACATTAAATGAAAAATTTTTGTGTGGTACTATTACTTCACAAATTAAAATGTTTATTGTGTTGTATATAACAAAATGCTTAACCATCAAGAAGTATGTTTCATGCTGCACATTAGTACTGTATTTATTTTCCCTAAGTAATACGAGTAAGTTCAGGAAATGATAGCAGATGAGAAACACCACGAAAAAATTCATATAGAAATATAGTACTAAGCACACACCTGAAACAACTCGTAGTAAACTCAAAAGAAATAGAACCGTATTAATTGCACCAGAAGAATTGCAAGGTAAAATACGTGGAGTAGGTGATGTCTTTGTTGGCTTCGATACTTGTTCACATAAACCGACATAGACGTATGACACTGGTGTAGTAGCTAGTACAATAAATACGTTTGTCAGTTTATTGCGAACGACTAAAGTTTATTATTTACATTTGCAGGTAAATATTAACTGACTAATTTATATTACTTATTTGTCTTCAGTCTAAAAACATACCTGTATATTGTTATGAACTATGTAACCCTGGTTCTAACACAGCGATCAGTAACCAGGCCACCCGGCCCGGAATTACAAAATATTAAACATAATTAGCTGCAAACTGCAAGGCAGAACTCCCCACTCCTACAGCGATACGAGTTGCCACACAGGGTGCGATAAAGGGGCGTGTCACTCTTCCTACGAGGTCTGTCTGCCCCATATCGTCGCCAGGACCACTTCACTACCAAGATGCACCACGACGTCCAGATCTACGACGTGCCGACCAGCCTCGGCGTCATTAACAATGTGGGACTGTCATCGTCGTAACTACAATGAGTGGCTCATAAGTAATCATAAATGTATAATTATATATCTAACTATTCTTGCCTCCCTCCGTAAAGAACATCGTAAATGTAATGAAAAATGTGTATATATTGTAAATTAAAGCCGTACCTGATATTTAGACTGCGAGTCTCACTTATATTGTCAGATTCCCAAATTATATAAATTATAATAAACTGTACGTTTTACGTAAATACTCTACCATCACTAAGTAAGTAAAAAGAACTAATTTTCTAAAAACGTAACACAATGCTCACATTACGACGTCTTAAAATTATAGCTTGTGTTGTAAATGGCTGTATATATATATGTTGATTTGATATACAGAAAGTACTGTCTTACCGGGCGTTGGCGGAAGAAAACAGAGAATATATTTAGCACATGATTGCTCCGTTGTGCTAACATTCAGTTTATTGGCTTGCGCTGCTCTCATACTGTGTTCCAACTGCAGTGTTATCGTTCATGTTAGATCTTAGTTCACTCGCCCGACACTCAGCGTCACCCGTCCGAACTGCACGTCGTCTCGAGTTGTAACATTCTGTAACGATTCTGATAAATTGTTTCAAGGTCTTCGTAAATAAGTGAAATTACACAGAAATAAAACTGCGAACGATATCTTTACTTGTGAGAACAACTGTAACAACACATGTAATGTTATGTATAAGCTGTGAAATATGATGTGGCAGTTAGAGAAAAATTAAAGTAGTTTTTTACTACGGTTTAATTAACTCGCTTCCTTATGTCTCTGTTAGTTCGTCTGTTTGGTAAACATTTTTCAGTCGATTTGAAACTAACTTCCCGATCAGCTAGAAACTCGAAACTTTGAACATAGCTCAGAACTGAATGACAATGCAGTATTAACTGGTTTTGTCTGTTTATTTGTCTGTTAGGTATACATTATTCTTGTTTAAAATCTAAAGCAAACTATCGCACACACAAGACAAAAAATCAGAAGGTAATAATTTAAGTTAAAAAAAAAACATGTTTTTTAAACTGACAAAAATACAAAATAATCTCTGCTATACAACATTGTAAGATTTTAAACGATAAAGATGGCACGCATGCAATATATAAAACTAAGTGTAGATGGCAGCTGTTGTTGAGAAAACTCACACAACAGTTCATATAATTTGCAGTGCAACAAAATAGTGATTTTGGTGAGCTATTTATGTATAGTATGCATCCCATGTATGATCTGTGTCCGCCAGAGTGCAGACCTAGGGCAGTACAGCAAGTGGCAAGACAGACAGGTCGGTGCAGATTTGTATACTGTGCAGGCATAGAATATGTGACCAGCTCGTACGTCAAGGAAAGGAAACGTATTGCAGTAACTTGGTCTGTAAATATCTCGATAAGTTTGACCAGCGATAGTGTCAAAGTGATAGAACGTATTAATATTACACTATGAAGAAGTAAGAGTTTCTGTAACTCTACAGTACATATTTACCATTATAGAGTGATAAGATAATATGATATACAGCACGTTCTATTTCTGTAGAAATAAGCTTATCATAAACCTATCCATTTCGTTAAAATATTTAAAAGGAGAAATCACTAACGTGTGCAGAATTATGTTAGTAAATTTTGGCCATCTTCGCCTGCACGGAAAACAACATAGTTGGTAAAAATTTCTTTCGATATTATATTATCAAAAGAATTAAGTAATAAAAGTGTTTTAACGAAATACAATTTGGCTCTGACTTTGTTGTAGTTATTCACTGTTCTGGATTAAAGGAACTATAAAAAAATTTCATAAACATATGAGTGTAAGTGTTTGCTCTTGGGCTGAAAAACAAAGTAGACGGAAAGGCTAAGCATATTCAAGTCGATCATGCAGTTAATGACATATATATATACAAATTGTTTTGTATTGCGCTGAGTAACACGTTTGTGACTGGCCCTTATTCACTCAAACATTGTATAATGACAGTTATACAAGACTGTAAGGCAACCATGGATGCAACATAGGGTTAGTGACTTCTGAAGGTAGTAAATATTCCTTGTTGATATAACAGAATGCAGAGTCAGTCTGTGTTGGCATAAATGGAATGCAAATCAAAGTATTGTTGTTAGTAAAGCTTTGTTTGATAATATATTGATATATAAACTGTAAGAATAAGTTCATATAGTGCATGTTTGGTTAAACGATGGCATGTGTATTGTCCTGTCTTGGTATATACGGCCGGCGACGTGGGTAGCAGAGAAGTCTTAGCTCGAGTAGTCTGAGAGAGTATATCTGAG
>PNEQ01051514.1:27500-40969 GCA_003012365.1 Medauroidea extradentata
AATTTTGAAACCATGCGTTTTAGAAACGAAGATTATTAAAAATTACATTTACGTATTCCTAAACAATTATTTTTTCACAATTTTTCCCTCTTGAATTGGATTTTCATACTTTCCTGAGCTGCTTAAAGTTTCATGTCTCTAGTTGGCTACATCGGTAAGTTAGTTTGACGTGAGTTAACAACCAATTGCAATAGTTGTACTGACCAGAAATACAAGGAAGCGAATAATAAAACTATATATACATATACTTAATAAAACTGTTAACACTGACAGACAGAAAACACACCGCTAAGCTAGTGGGTCTAGAAACACGACATTTTGCACAGGAGTTGTTTGTATAACGTAAGCAAGCGCTAAGAAAGAATTTCTGAATTTCGTCCTCTGAAGAAGTTAAATGGGAAATGAAAGTTTGTATGGAAGTTTGTCATTTTCGAAGTTAGCAATATGGAAATTGGTGTTCAAGATTCTGTTTATAAATTAAATTCAATTGCACCGATAGAAACTTCATAGGGGAATTTAATATTTTACAATCTTAATATATAAAATGAAGTGCCGCATTCACTCACTCACTCATAAACGCACAGCCCAAACCGCTGGAGCAAGATGTAGGCAGTTCGGGATAAAGTGAACACTAATAAAAGCCCTGTTAATTTCTATTTTCAGCCAAATCGTATTTTCCGCACGTAACGGCTAACGACGGGAAATGTCCAACCTCTCTGGACACGTGACTTGATGTTTGCGCGTGGAAGATACATTGTGCAGATAGTATGATTCGACACAATTTGATAAACAAAAGTTTATTGATATAAAAAAATAAATATATTGATTCCAGTTGATTCTATTCCGTTATTTTTGTATTTAAATAGGAAAATACACGGAACTGCATTAAGCAATTCGCTGCCAACCATACAAATTGTAAGGGAACTATTGTTAATGTTGAATTATATGCAGTAACAGCTGGTAAATTTTGTCAAAGGTTAAATTTTTAGCGCTCACTTTATCACGTACGAACTATACATGGATTGTTAAGGGTAACTTCCACTTACGCCATAGGTACCCATTAAGAAGGTATTTTGTTAATTCGAAAATTAAGGGTGTGAAAAGAAGTGAAATGTATTTTCAATGAAGCCTTGATAGCGCTTAAACCCGTTGAGATGTCGAGGTGATTTTTATGCCACACTAAAGCTTACAGAAATGCACATTGCCTCATTAATAGATTTTTAGAAATTCGAAAATTAAGAGGGTTAAAAGGCGTGGAATGTGTTTTAAAACTTCTTAAATACGTTGAAATATAGAGGTGAATTTTGCTACGTGTAAAGTACCTCTTCGGGCGCGATTTATACATTTAATTAACTACCAGGACTTATCTTGGCGTAATTGTTTGGAACAAAGGTAGGAGGTTTTGTGTTCAAATCCCGTGCAAGTCAAGGCGTCAGTGAGCTGCTGTGATATTATATGCGTACACATTAGTGGCAGCTGACTCAGGTTTACTTTATAATTGTAGTGGCTTCCCCTTGCAGAGTAGGCACCCACTGTGGAGCGAAAAAGAGGACAATTTACTTACCGATATTCTTGATATCTCATAAGCCTGGTGAGATATCGTTGTTAGTTACGAGGGGGGGGGTGAAAAGTCGTAAAATATGTTTTAGCACGTCCTCAATATTTCATGGGGCCGCGGTGGCCGAGGAGTCAGACCTCCCGCCTCCCACCAAGGCGATCCGGGTTCGATTCCCGGCGGGGTCAGTCCCCGGATCTTGGCATGTGGGAATCGTGCCGGACGACGGGTTTTCTCGTGGATCTCCCGTTTTCCCGCCATTTCATTCCGGCACTGCTCCATACTCACATTATATCGCCTAGATGTTAAGCGCTGACAAAACCTCTTCACTCACTCAATATTTCATTAACACGATAAGCTATCGTTATAGTTTTGTCTTCCGAAATTCGACGCTGGTAAACCGCGGCAGAGCAGCTAGTCTGAAATATAAAAATGAATTTTTGTTTGTTCGTCTTCTATGCGTTTCTATACCAACCATCTGACTGCAATGAAACTTCGGTGAGAGGTTGTGCATGCACCTACAAAGGTTTCTGCCAAAACATTTATACTGTGAAGGGATGGTGAGCAAAACTTCATTAATGAATCCTAAGATAACTTTTCATAATTTAGCACTTTTAAAAACTTTTTTGTTTTAAAAAAGATTATGGTATTGAATTGAAAACCTTACAAATGAAGTAGCGGGTTCCAGCTAATTATATAAATTAATTCCTACATAAACACATTGTTTATTGTTACCGAACATACAAACCGATGAGAAATCGAGTTAATAAAACTTGTTAAAATAATTCCAGCTACGAACTATGATTACAATTACTGTAATTCTATTAACAGACTGATATAATACGTGTAACTATGTACAAGAACATATTTTCTCGGTTTACTGCTCGCGTTTGTGGATTTGACTAAAGTGCGAATAGTTACTCAAGGTGAGCGTCATTCATAGCGTCAAGGTTGTGGTTAGCCTACGTGTATAAATATTGAACATTCCATGACCAGTGTGTATTGGCTCCGTCTGCTCAGTAAACACGAGGCCTAGTGAGTCTGGCAGTGTGTAGTTCACCAAGGTCAACCTCTCTACCTTGCACAGTCTGTCTCAGTGAGAGCACTTTACACATTAACACCAGCTCAGATCTACAACGCCGCTTGTAGCACTACCTAACTTATTGATTATTATAACACTGAGGGTTTGTTCGAGAGGTAACAAATATCGTTCGTGTAATTTTAGTGTTTACTAAATACATGTAACATTTTAAAGGTCTGCATTAAATATCTATCTCAATCACGGTAACTTTATTCAGTTTTATTTGTTACGTTTATACGGCCTTATCAATGTAAACAGATATTGTAGTTCATATTATTTTAAAATAATTTATATGTATAAAAGAGGAGGCTAAGTAGCTTACACACACACACACACACACACACACACACACACATACATATCAACTCTCAGCCTGAACAGTGTGACCTAGAAACTCGAAACTTTGTAAAGAGTTCCCTGCATGATGTAGGCAAGCAATAACAAGGCCTCACGGTTTAAATTTAACCGCTAATGAGGTGAGATGTGTTTATAATAAATCATGTATACAGCTGCAACCTGACACACATGGCACTGTACTTCAATGTGACGCTCATATCCATCAAAATAAATTCAAGTTATTAATTTTTAAAATTATTTTATTATTATTATTTTCTCATTTTAGAAATTTGTTCGTTAAGGGTGCGAAAAGATGTAATATGCGTATTTTATAAAATCGCAATATCTATCAAAATTCATTACGTTGTTGATTTTATTTATTGCTCCAAAATAATGCATGCAATAATACCTAAAGGCATATAATTTGTTTACTAAATTCATAACATCATCATCGGTGGCAAGGTAAACAGTCATTTTTTAAAATTATAACTGTCTCTTAAATTTAAACAAGCATTGAAATGCTTAAGAATTCTACCATGCTAATAAAAAATAAATAAAAAAATTTCATAATTTTTTTTTTTTTGGAATTTTTACCTATTTGGTGACTAACAAGACTAAAATAGATTTCCGCGTAATATGAAATATTTCTCAAGTCCTATTTTGTACCATGGCTCTTTATTTTTTAAAAAGACTGCCAACTCTCGAAAATCCAATCCTGGTACCTTGGTAGGGCCTATTTAAGTTTGATAATGACGGAGAAACTTAGTTTGTAAACCTTCCCAGCTAAACGACGTGGAAAGCAAATTTGACAATCCAGAAATATTTTATTTGTTATATAACAGTGTAAAACCTCTATGAGCAACGATTATTGTCTGCAAGTAAAGCCGGGGGTGGACAATTAGTGCTGGTAATACATATTTAATATTCTAGAAGTTAAACAGCTCCAGAATTGATATTACTCAGAATTCTATAAGGAACTAATATCATCCCTAGTGCCACGCACTTGTTTAAAATACAAGGCGCTTGTAAACTGTACATTATTTAAAGTAAATAAATCAATGAATAAAATACTGAGTTATGAATTGGAAGTCTTTAGAAGCAACTGATAAACGTAAAAGTGTTAGTATTTTTATAGTTTTGCTTGTGAAGCTATTACGTACATTAAAGGCATACCTGGACTACAGGTTAACTTACAGGTATAGCAATAAAGTCTACTTAGCATACTTCTTAGCACTGACTGACATACAAGGCACAACTTTAAACCAGTGGGTCTAGAAGCTTGACATCTGCACAGGGGTTCCATATATAACGTAGCTGAGCAGTAAGAAAGAATATTTGAATATTCATCTCCTGAAGGAGTTAAATATCAGATAAAAGTTAGTTTGGAAGTTAGTCATTTTCGAAGTTAGAAATATACGAATTGATGTTTCAGCTTCTGTTTATAAATAAAAGTCAGTTACATTAGTGTTTTCGAAAACTCATTCCCTAGGGTGATAAAATAAAGAACAAAAATGTTGTATGGGAAGTACGTCATTTTTTACTCTTCCATTTAAATATTAATGCTTGTTAGTTCGTCTCCTACGCGTTCAATGTTCCATTCAACTGATTGAACAAAACTTTAGCAAGTTGTGCGTGCACCAGCGAAGGTTTCTGTCATAAAAAAGAAGGGCAAAAACGGTGTTCAAGAGCAGAATGGGGAACCCAAAAAAATTTAGATAAACAATTTATATTTTTTAATAATTAAAAAACTATAATTACAGATACTTAACATAATTTTGAACCATTATCTTTTTTACAAACTTTATATATTATATAATATTAATGCATTAAATTAAAAACTCCGGCAAATTTGTCACAGCTATTAAAAAAAAAAAAAAAAACACTAACAATGTGCCTGACGAGATTTCTCCTCACCGACCTCTCAGGAACCCAACCCTTGAGTCAGTAAAAACGTATTTTTTATCAGGCGCTTACTTTCGAAGTTCTTCAGAAGCCTAAACACCAATATCCAGGTTTCTATCTTGAAAATGACGAACTTCCCATACAAACTTACTTTTACCTCTTTGGAAATGCATTTCCAAAAACATTGAAACAACTAACACCTATTTATAAACAGAAGCCTAAATACCCATTACCATATCAATAACTTTAAAAACAAAGAACATTCATACACATTTTTATCCCCTATTTAACTTCTTCAGGGTATGAACTTTCAAAAAATCATGTTTTGTTGTCACATACGTTACATGAGGAACTCCTGTGAAAAATATCATGCTACTGGTTTAATCTGTGTGTTGTGTGCCAGCCAGCCAGTAGAGTTTTACTAAGCAAGTAGGTTTTACCTCGAAGTTTATTTACACGTACTTAATACGTGCCACAAGATTACTCTGTGTAATTTATTACTTTATACGAAGTATTAACAGTACAACTGTAAAGTCGTTTTGTCTCTAGTTTGGTTTAAGTTATCCATAATCTGCTTTCAGTTGAACTTAGCTTGTGTTGTAACGAGTTACCTGCCTTCAGTTATAAATGCTTAAAACTGTCTCTATTACTTACTCTGTCCAATTTTGTACTTTATTTGGGTTGTGTGTGAGGAAATAAATAATTTTGTGTTATATCACATTTTCTTCTAAAGAGCTGTGTTATACATTCCTGTGTTCGTAGGAATCTCGATATCTTTGCACACTTCAGTACTTCAGGCCATTGACTAAGACCGTGCTTCTGATACATACGACCTTAGAACGCTACAGCAAGACGTATTTGTTGGAGGCCGTTATACGCGAGCCTGTCAAACACTTGTCATAAATAATACGGTGTTTTTTGTTTCGTCTCATCGTTGTGCCACATGTTACTTGGTTTTTTTATTATTTTTATTTATTATCTGTTTGTTTCTTGTTTTTATTTGACCCGATTCCATTTTGGAATTTCATGTTGTGTACGTATCTTGCTGACTAAAGCATACTCTGCTTACTTTATGGTTTTGCTTTTATTTGTTTGGTTTTCTTTGACAGTCATTCAATTTGCAATGGAGTACGTCCAAGAAACTGAATACAATCATGCACTCCCATTGCACAGTTCTTTCAAAGATAATATTATTATTTCACTATAAAATTCCTGAGAACTGGCTATGTGATGATTTCCTAAGTAAAATGCATACTAAAATAAAAATGCGTTTCTTCTGCATGCGTCTTAAAAACTACTTAGAAGGGGATATGTAACAAATTTTCTGTTCTTGACGATTATAAACATGCATTGTAGATTTTTTTTTGTTTCAGTGTTCGAGAAGGTCGCCATATTTGGCCACCTTATTTTGTTATCGGTGGAGTCGCTGAAGCTACTTCAAGGACAACTCCACTTCGCCGAATGTAACCATGTAGGTATGATTCGGTGAAATGTTTTATTTGACGACGAATTCAGCGACCTACAACACAAGATCATTTAGTCACGCACTCAAAGGATCCACTTACCTTGGTTTGGGTCTACCTACAGAAGATGCTCGAAGTGATGTCCCTCGACTTGTAAGCACTTGTTAATTCGCTGATGAAAAGACCGTCGAACGTCAGCCAACATTTGTGGTGTAATCTCGGTACATGCTCGGCGTAGTCTTTCTGTCATGTCGTTAGGCGTGGTAAGTGGTACCGCCATTACGCCATAAAAGTAATCTAGTGGTGTTAGATCTGGCGAACAAGGTGGCCAAGCTACAGTGCCGCCTCGTCCTATCCACTTGTCGCCAAATATCTCATTCATCTCTTGTCTGGAACACAGAGCATAATGGGGTGATGCACCGTCGTGTTGTATCCACATGTTCATGCGAACATGCAGGCACGTCTTCCAGTAACTGAGACAGTATGTTGTGCAGAAAGTTTGCGTAAACTTGCCTAATCAAGCGACCAACAAAAAATATGGACCAATGACATGATCGCCGACAATGCCGCACCAACACCGGACCACATATGTTGAAATGGCACAGTTCTCATTCATCGAGGATTATCATTTCCCTAATAATGCATGTTATGCCTATTCGCATTTCCCGTATTTGTGAAGTTAGATTCGTCGGAAAAGAGCACATAACCCTAAAAGGAGACATCTGTGCGCATTTGTCTACGAATACAACTACAGAAATTGTAGTAATTTAATAAATCATCGTCGTACAAATCCTGATGTAATGACATACGATACGGATGGAACTTGTGTTGATGTAAGATTCTTGATTCATATCGATGACTTATTCCACTCTCTCTTTCCATTTGCCTGGTGTTCGCATGTGGACTTAGTGCAGCAAAAGCTACGTCAACATATCAAATGATTCTTGAAAATATTTTATTTTTGCGATCCGATGTACTCACATTAGAAGGTAATGCGTGACTAACAGATACTTTTGGGTGCGTGACTAAGTGACCTTGAGTTGTAGGTCGCTGAATTCGTCGTCAAACCGGTACTAATGTCATCTAAAAAAAGATACATGGTTCCATTTAACAAAGTGGAGCTGATCTTGACGTATCTTCAGCACCTCCACCGATAAAACATATGGTTGCCCAGTATGACGGCTTTCTCGAACTCTGAAACATTTGTCTGAAACATTTGTGGATGTGATCACTAGTTTCAGTACTATTGCTCTGTAACACTTTATGTGCCTGATCCTGTATAAATGCATTCATTACAATTTTCACCGTGTTGAATACGGCCATGAAATAATACGAACTAAAAAGATCTATCATAAATACAAATTTGTAATTTATCTTTTCTGTAGTAAGATAAAAAGGCCAAAGTGTAATTTATTATTTAAAAGTTATCACTGGATCAGTTTAAAGCATAAAAGAGATAATAGGGGCCACATTAAAATCAATTGTTAACAAGCATTGCGTGGTCAGAATTATCACTATCAGTTTAATTTATAAATATATCTTGGTATGGCAGGCAAAAATTATTTTTGAGTGAAACGGAACACATCTTGAAACTTTATTCAGAGCATTTTAGTACAAAATGTGAATGTACGAAAGTAGAAGATAAGAGTAGAAAGCTAGCAGTTGTTTATGGGAGACATACAAGGATGATGTGAAGGAATGTCAACCATGGAGGAACTTCTTCACTAGCAGCAGCTTCAAGATCTTTGTCTCGGCGGGTTGCAGATCCTCCAGGAGAGAGATAGTAGAAGATAAGAATAGAAAGCTAGCAGTTGTTTACAGGAGACATGCAAGGATGTTGTGAAGGAATGTCAACCATGGAGTAACTTCTTCAGTAGCAGCAGCTTCAAGATCTTTGTCTCGGCGGGTTGCAGATCCTCCAGGAGAGAGGTAGTAGAAGATTAGAGTAGAAAGCTAGCAGTTGTTTATGGGAGACATACAAGGATGATGTGAAGGAATGTCAACCATGGAGGAACTTCTTCAGTAGCAGCAGCTTCAAGATCTTTGTCTCGGCGGGTTGCAGATCCTCCAGGAGAGAGAGAGTAGAAGATAAGAGTAGAAAGCTTGCAGTTGTTTACAGGAGACATGCAAGGATGTTGTGAAGGAATGTCAACCATGGAGTAACTTCTTCAGTAGCAGCAGCTTCAAGATCTTTGTCTCGGTGGGTTGCAGATCCTCCAGGAGAGAGAGAGTAGAAGATAAGAGTAGAAAGCTTGCAGTTGTTTACAGGAGACATGCAAGGATGTTGTGAAGGAATGTCAACCATGGAGTAACTTCTTCAGTAGCAGCAGCTTCAAGATCTTAGTCTCGGCGGGTTGCAGATCCTCCAGGAGAGATAGTAGAAGACAAGAGCAGAAAGCTAGCAGTTGTTTACAGGAGACATACAAGGATGTTGTGAAGGAATGTCAACCATGGAGTAATTTCTTCAGTAGCAGCAGCTTCAAGATCTTAGTCTCGGCGGGTTGCAGATCCTCCAGGCTGTCTCTAGAGTATCTGGTCTGGCTTGTAGGCGTGACGTCACTGTTGTCAACCACCAATCCCATGCAGGCCACGCCCCATGTCACAACCAACAGGCACACGAGCACGCACCTTCTCTGCACCAACACAGTCACACGTTGCTTCTGTAACGACATACATTATGATCTGTTTCTTATAGCATGCATGCAATGTGTGTTGTCAGTCGTAATACGACTGACTTGGGTGGACTGGACATTACAGGTTCATTTTAAAACCAAAGTTGACATACATCACACCACACTATCTAATTTACCGTTACTTCGACATGTTAAGTCTGTGTTTTTAGCTCTTTGAGCACTAATTCATCACTATTAATAGTTAATGTAGTGAATGTCTTTATTACACCGCCATCCTTACAATGTATTTTTATATATCCGCTCCGGCAGCCACCTGTCGTAATTGCTCGTATTTTAACACGAAAAATTGTGTTATAAATATAGAATTCTTCATTTGATGTTACAAAATATTTACCTACATCGCATATTATTCTTACTGAGTCTAGAAAATTATGACATCTATGATAGCTCAATGGCTATCTGAAATTAAAACTAGAATTTATTAACTTAGTATTTAGTATATCTCCTCTTTAAGGTTTCATTCTCTGTTAGACTAATTTAAAATTTTTTACCAAACAATCTTCTATTACGTACATTTTTCATTTCCTGTAATAATTTAAAGTAATTTACTTTCAGTTCTTCGCCTAGAAAACCGAAACCTGTAGTCGAATTAATATGCGTTAAATTTTCTCAGTTTTGTTCTGGCAAATTTAAAACATTTATATTGTTGCTTTACGTCTGTTTTCCTTTCTCTGGTTTGAAGGATATATTACTAAATGTGAACATGTTTATCAGTTTCGATGCTTTTCCTCTTGTGTAATAAAATATTTCGTCAGTAAATTTATACAAGTAGTTGATATTAGGAGCTCGTATCGTTATTTCGGATTTAGATATTTGAGCTTATTCATCTAGTCTTATTTTAAAATTAGGGTATTAATTTGCTTAGTTGACTAATTTACAAGATTATTCAGTTCATCAAAAATTTTTACTACGTTCTTATTAATAATGAATTGAATAGTCTTGTAAATTACCATATATCAGCTCGCATATTTGCTCAGTGGCGTGAATATTATAGCTGAAACTTGTTTGGTTTTACAACCTCGCAATTACGGCTAGTAGAATAAAATATATCTGAATTAAATTTTGTTTTTTGATTAATAGTATATTAAAGTTAGTGGAATCATTCTGCTTAGTCGGTGGAAATATTTTGCATTTAATTTCAAGTTTTTAGCCAAGTTTCTCAACACCGATACTTTCACATTACTCATACATGGTAATTTTTAATTCCTATTGGTACTATTGGAATCATTGATGAATTATTAGAAAAAAATATGGTTCTTTTAATTAATTATACATATTTTATCACCGCAAAAAAAATTAATTTTTTAGCTGTGTTACATTTTTAAAGTCGTGTTTTGATTATTGATTAATGCTATGGTTTCTAGTACTTATAAAACCATTATTTGAAAAGGAAATATACCTTTTCGCATTAATTAATACCATATATATAATATTAGCGCCTGTAAATGACAATTTTTCAAGGCTTCGTTTTGTATGTGAATTTAAACTTATAACTATGATAGCTCTAACTAAATAACTATTTTATAATTTGTAACAGTATGGTATTTACAATTGTTTCCCTATATCTCTCGACTGTACACCTTATATCTCTCGACTGTACCACTTTTATATCGGACACATTCATCGTTGGAAATTTTTTAGTGTAGTTTATGTTGAGAAAATTTATTAAAATCTGGAAAACATTTTTACGGTGCTCTGAAATCATTCATGTTTTTAACTACTTAAGGTTTCTGTAATATTCGACAAAACACGCCTATCTTTTATTTCAATGTGATTTTGTCGTTGATATTTAGCTAATTAAATTAATTGGAAGATTTGATCTTATGAAACCTCGAACCTATATTAGACACAGTATTTATTTGTTCAATAACGTTACGTAGTTTAATATACCTGTATGCTTTTCAAGATAATATTGACAATCATGTCAGTCACATTCACATACTTAGTTTTTTTTAGCTCGTATTACTTTCTTTAATACTAGGCAAAATTTTTTTACAAAGGTTAACGTGTTAATTTTTAGTTATTAATGCGATACATAACTTTTCGTGTTTAATATTTCGTTACAATTTCTCACATTGCTTTGCTTCGTTTGGGCCATTCTTCATTTTTAAAATAATTAATATAACATTTTTAAAAAGATTTACAAAAATTCCGCATTTTACAATGCAAACCAAAAATTACCTCATAAAATAGCATAATGCCAAAACTATAACGAAGATAGAGATTGTACAGTTATGTGAATTTAACCATTATCAGTACTTAAAACGCGCTGAATATGATACTGAAATAAATTAAGTTAAACAATTTTTATAACATTTATTACTATCCAATAGGAGTTTAGTAAATAAACGTTGGTATAAATTATTCTTTAATTACTTAAAAATGAGAATGAAATAAAAAAATATATGAAATTTTGATTATAGTAATTATATTTATAACTTGATAGCTGGCAATGTATTAAATCATACATTGTTTAAAATATATATTCGATCGTTAAAATTTATGAGCCAATAAATGAATGTTTGTATGTACCAAATTCTTAAGATTATAAATTTAGCTAGATTTCATATTATTTATTCTTTATTTTCTGTGAATCCTGTAAACTCTTAAAAATAATGTAGGTATAAGACTGATTGACGATATTTTGGTCAGCACATTGCATATAGGTCTTTAGCGCTGGTGAGGGGTGACATGACGTGAGTATGGAGCAATGCCGGAATGAAGGGGCGGGGGAAACAGGAGATCCCCAAGACAACCCGCAGACAAGCGGCATCGTCCGGCACGATTCCTACATGCGAAAATACGGGGACCGACCCAGCCGGGAGTCAAACCCGGATCGACATTGTGGGAGGCTAGTGCTCTAACCACTGAGACAACCGCGCCTCACTTTGTATAGTCCTTTAATAGAGCAATGCATTCTGGACATCCAAGAAATGAATATAAAAAATCAAAGTATTAAATAGTTTAACTTACATAGGGTGAAAATACTAATCATAATAAAAAGTACATTTCCTGCACAATAATAATTCAGATAACGGTTCTGACCATGTTTTAAATAATCAGGAAAACGTTGATTCGTTCTATGTTTTCAATTGTCAGGAAGAATATGATCTGAAAATCATATTCCGTTCAGTGTGTTAGCCTTGGGCGGTTCCCTACCTGCACTTGAAATGCTTTGCAGCGACTTGCGAGTATTCATTTTTTGACGAGACTAATTAACGCGCATCACAGTGGTTCGTCTACGAAAAGAACACACGCTCCAAAGTATGACGCTATAAGTTCAAAAATTCGGTACGCGTGTTTTAAATATGACTATCGGGCCTCCCAAAACGGTTAAAAACGGCTTTTTCAGACTGCCGTATCTCGGAATATTTAAATCAGAATCGAAAAACGCACATTTAGAAGCACGTGTTTGACTTTAAATTATATTTCCCACAAATAAAATGATATGGTCACCGAATAAAGTTTCATAGGAAAATGAATACTAGTAAAGGTCTGCGCGCCAGTTGAGTGGTTTGCGCGTAGAGGTGAAACTGCGTTACACTCGCCGGGCGGTGACGACCTTGCGCTTTATCGATTTTGTGCCTCACACACACAAACGTAGCCTATATAGGGAACCACCTTAATACTGATTTCGACGATGATTCTGAAAGGAAGGGTTGTACAACAATTTAATAATTTTAATAAACTGTCTGAATTCTTTAACTTTATATAATCAATTTTTCTAATATATTATGACATATTTTAAAAACAGAATCAGACATTAATTTTTTAATTCATAAAGTTTAGATACATTTTTTAAATGTTTAATATATTTATAATTTAGACTGAAATACTTCAATAAAAATTATAGTAGAGATAACTTAAATTTAATCTTCGAAACTTATATTGAAAATTTTAATTATTTTAAAGCTATTAATAACATTTTCAAGTTTGTTAAATTTTGATATGACAATATTTTCAAAATTTTCTTTGATTTCCAATGCATTTTTATTATTTTCAGCAGATTTTATCGTGTCATAGAATATTCTAAATATTTTAGGTTTTAAAATACTTTTTGCTGTTTAAAGTGGGTAAACACTTTGTTTGACGATGTTAATAAGAAACACCAGCGTCAAGAGTTAAGCTCTGTAAAAGTGTTGTTTCCTTAACACGTAAACTCACAACTGCTCAGTGATACAGTTGACTATCGATATGAAACAAAGGATGTCGGTTATATACAGACATATCAACTCGACAATATTGACATAATGTAATAAATCCAGAGCAAACCAAACAATTATATCTGCCTCTGAAAGACATGCACATGAACAGATTCTCTAGACACGAACCAGCCGTTATCTGCCAGAATAGTTGTATTAGTCGAGCAAGAAACTGTCTCCATGTTGTGCCACTGACTTCTCCTCATATTGCAATCACAAATACGCTGTTGTATGTCA